>CM031236.1:2151570-2345442 GCA_018340775.1 Taxus wallichiana var. yunnanensis | reverse complement strand
ATCCACTAATTAATGGATACATGAATATCTGAAACATCAAAAAGCTAGAGCCATACGAAATGAAATGGGAGACATGGTTGTGTGAAAATGTTGTGACTGGTGGATTAAAGATCTGAGCATTAGCTAAGAGATTTTAAGTGCTTTCGCCTTATTATGATTTTTTTCCACCTGAATTCGAGATTCGTGGATAAGTACATGAGGGGTCATCTAAAACAACCTAAATTGCTCAATGAACTTTTCCTCAATCGTATGGTTTACAACAATGTGTAGTTACCAAAAAATTTTAAAGCAACTTTAGGGCAACCTATTATTAGTGTGTTAATAAAAATAAGATATTTGTAATGTTTTAATATTATTCCTTTATATTTTGTTTCTCAAATTTCCCTTTTTAAAATATTCAATTTTAAAAAGTGGTCAATATAAATTTATTTGATTATTATTTGTTTTTTTTTGGTTAAAACTTGACAGGTCTTGACCACCATACCCCATGGGTGAGGTGGGCATATTTCTTCAGCTAAGCAAACCAAGGTCTAAGGGGTGTTTCCATTCTCGCGATTTTCCTAGGGCACGATCCCGACCTCATCCCTTATCACAATATTTCCCTGGCCTTTTCTCAAGGAGAATTGAACCTCGATGGGCTCTTTGTCAGGCGCCAATCAACTTCACCAAGGGGCCAATGACCATTTGATATTTGATTATTATTTTACAAAAATAATTGTTATTTTTTTATTGATCTTATTTTCTTTAGCTACATATCTAAATCATAATAGACTCTATGATTTCATATTCATAAAAGGATAAGCTAATTCAATAAATAATATTAAAAATTAAAGAGAAAATAAATGACAGAAAAAGAAAATAAATGGTAGGAAAAATTTAGTAGATATTTTGGGGGAAAAAATTGCTTTGCTAGGGTTTCTGTTTCATGCTTATGTTTTTCATCTTCGATGCCTTCTGGGCACCTTTGTGGAATATTATCTCTATTATTTTTTAGGGTTTCTCACCCTTTGGGTTCCTCTATATAATGAGATCTTCCACTTCAAGCTTGGTTATTTCAACCGCGGCCGGAGATAGTGGAGATTTCCAACAATAACACCGCCACCAAAACGCCCCCGAAAGTTCATCCCAAAATGTTTTCACGAGGTAATGTTTCTCCTCCCGATGTTGTTTTACCTATTCTTGAGTTTAATGATGTCTATCCATGGTTGGAAAAAAATTCCTCATTGGGTATTTTGTGGGTTGCATCCCCTTTGAAAGCATGCTCAAATCTTGTAAACACAACCTCGGGCCCTCATGGCATCTACCTTAAGAGAATCCATAATATGAACAAAGGATATTTCCTCCTTCACTTCACTCGACCCGCCCAATGCACCCACCATTTTGGCCCGCATGGAAACTTGGTATATTCGTAACTCTTTTTTGGTTTTTTAACCCCATGGACTAGAGATTTCATGGTCTCTGAATATGTTGCACTCAAAGTGCCAGTTTGGGTTGAATTCCCTGGCCTTCTCTTGCCTTGTGTTCACTTTTTACATCAAATTTCCTCTTCTATCAAGGCGAGTGGTCCGTATCAAACCATAACGCTTTTTACAACTCTCTTTCATAGAAGTGTGTCTCGTGCCAAGTGGATCTCTCCCAAGAACTGAAATATTTTGTGGAAATTCAGATGGGAGACTTGTGTTATTCCCATCGTATCTTATATATCAATATGCCTAATACTTTCTTCCGATGTCATGCCTCTGATCACAAGATCAAGGACTATCCTCTTTATGTCCCTCATAATCTCCTAGCAGCCAAGGTGGTGTAATTTCCCAATTCCAAGCAGATAGCCTAGGAGGTTTTTCATTCATCTTAGCCTTGGACTTACCCGAGGGGCTAACGATGTTGGAGGCTATTGGGTATATATGACTTATTACTACATTGATTTTTTGTTATATTTAAGTTGGGCAACTCGTGGTAATAATTATTATATTTTGTCATTGAGGGGGAATTATAGTACTTTATTATTCTATTTCTTTGTTGGGGTCACTTAAGTCACTTTTAGTCCCATGTGGAGCTCCCAACTTAGAAAAAGGTAGTGAAAAGTTATAAAAGGAGGTTTGAGGGAGTGATAGAGCCTTCGCACACACTATATTTTCTTATTGAGCATTTGTTGTTTGCAATCTTATTGCTTGTGGAGTAAAATCCCATAGAACCCTAGATTTGGTAGTGAAAGATATATCCCTAGCTAGTAGAGCAATCTTTGGTGGTGAAATATCCAACCCTAGTTTGCTATTTCATTGTGGAGTTTATTCAGATCAGGTTTTCGATTCAGAGTTTCGCAGGCTTTCCAATCCAATTTCAAGTCCAGAAGAGAAGACAACCATATTCAAGAAGAGAGATCATTTATTTTATGAGTGGAACTTATTTTTATTACACGTCATGCATGTTGATGCATGTTACTTGCATGTCATTACATGCTGATGCATTTTACTTGCATGTTGTTGCATGTTAGTTTAATTGCAATAAAAGTGAAGATATTGGTTATTTTCTGATTTTATACCTTGTTGTCATAATCACATTTTGCTGTCATATTTTCCGTATACTTTGCTGTCATAAAAATCAGATTGTTATTTGTGAAAATTTGGTTGGAAATCTTGAATATAAAATAAATTCGGAATAGGGATATTTCAAGGTGGTATCGAGTTGTTGTTCCTCCAAACTCAGGTGGGTTAAATATGACAGAATGGAAAGATCTCAATGTGGGTTTTATGAAGGAAATGTTCATCAACGTAGTGAAACAACAAGAAGCCACTAACATTTATTTGAGCCAACACACTCAAAATTTGAATCAACACAAATCTAGGGACAATAAGGAGAAAGGTGAGAACAAGTTGATAAAGGGCAGCCAATAGAGGTGATTGATGAGGATTATTGTTGGAGGAAATACCAATATTTGAGCAAGGGTTTCAGAGATAATATGCCATTTCTAGATTATGCATGGGGATGAAGATTGGTAGCAAGCCCAAGAGAGACCATCAGACGTAGGACAAGCCACATGATCAGACAGTGTGACATGGTTGAGACCTTGCATGAGGAGAGTTCAGTTACTGAGTGTTGTGATATGGTGAGTCATGGTGGAGCCAAATAATGAGGAGATGACTATAGATGTGATCAGAGACCATGTGATTCAGGAGGGCCATAGTGTGGAGGATGGTATGATGGCATTGAGGAGTGTACCATGTTTGCCACATGACACTTGTGTTGGCACCTATTGTGCCAATACTAGAGCATACATCATCAGACCTAGTACATTATTTCCATGAGATGGTTGGACCTTCTTCCATTGATGTTTGGTCGAGGTGGATACACCCTGCTATGATTAGAGAGGAGATGTTTTCTAGTTGGTTCTTGGGAACCGAGGGTGATGGTTTAACAACCTCAGATCATAGGTGCTTAGAGAGAGGCAAGGTACAATGTGTTGATTTGGATCCTAGTGTGGAGACTTTCTGATGTCTTCATCCTTTTATGATGACTTATCCAACTAGGAGAGTCATACTTGTTGGCTGTGGGACTCATTCTGGGGGTTGGCCATTCCTGGTTGAGTTTTTGAGCACATTTCAGGTATACCGGGGCATGTATGAGACTAGGTGATGACATTAGCCAGATTGCAGGAGATTCTACATTGCTGGTAAGGGCCTTGTTGGTTGGTCCATTGTTGTTTGGAGAGAGCCTAAGGAGTTGGTGGCTTTGGCCTTACATTGGGAGATTGAGTTCCCCGTATTGGGGTTTGTTTTCCATTGATTGGGATTCATCTTTGTGTCATCACCCTTGGTTTGGTATTCTTCATGAACACTTCGGGGTGTTTCACTATTGTTGGCGATGTGGAGTTCAATGGATGGGACCATGGAGTTAGAGCTCATGATGGTTAGACAGGATACGAGGATCAGTTTGCTTCCTTTCCTTATGAGAGTTGGGAGTATCCTTAGGAGCAGGTTTTCTCAGCCCACTTTGTCGTAAGACAAGTGGGATATTTGATGATTCCTATTATGACAGATTGTTTATTGCGGAGTATACGAGCACACCGTGATGACTTATGTGGAGAGTGATTCAGATGATGTTGATTCAGGAGTGAGTTAGTATGATGGATAAATTGACTCCATATGACATGGTGAGTGGAGTCATAGATGTGGGTGTGACTAGTAGTGTTGCACATGAGACAATTACAAAGATTGGGGTTACAAGTTCGAGATCATCCGAGGTTTCGATAAATTAGAGATCTTATTTTCTTGTTGATTACTCCAAGAACTGACACACTTATGAGATTTTGGATGGTCACATACAGGATGACAACTACAAATTGGAGGATGAGATGATTTTCTATCAGGGAAGATTGTACCTTGTGTCAAATTCATTGTTGAGGATGGAGATATTATGATATGTGCATTGTTCTTTAGTGACTGGACACTTGAGCTTCGATGAGACCTACAAGTTCATATTGGAGAGGTTTAGATGGCATGGGTTAAGGGATGATATTATCAACTTCATACAGGGATGTATGGGTTGTCGTTATGATAAATCGAGTTTACGTGCATTCATTATTTTCTACGAGTCGACATGGGATAACACTCCTATTTATTTTACCGCTTTCTAGGGATGATGGGAATTTCACCCATGTGTTAGTTAGTGGAGGGATGGAGTTGACTCAGTTACATCTACTTTTCCATTTGGTTCACACTCATCACACGAGAGGTGAACTATATAGAGTTGACATTTCATGTTGACCATTTACTAGAGTCTTGGGATTTTTCCCCATGGGACACATTGAGATACATTATGAGGATCCTTACTCTCACACGAGTGTGTGTCATGTGGGAGGATTAGCACATTTTGTGCGTATACAAAGTTGATCTAGGGATTCTACATGATTCAGAGTGGAATTTCATACCCTGTGGAGTTGACCTGGAGAGGAAGTGAGTGATCACATGATGAAAACCTTTCATTGCAGTGGATTCGACAACTTGGTAATTTTGGTGTGGGTACTAGTGGAGAGTCGAAGTGGGCATCATACTACTTCGTGGGCAACATTGTTCTCTCGCACGACATGGAGAGTATGATGACTACATGGGATGTATTGGTTACTTTGCAATACGTTGATCATTAGTTGATCGGCAGGTGAGGTGGATAAACCTACTTTGGTATTCGATTTCTACATCATGGCGGGATAATGCTTGGGGTCAAGAATTTCTCGAGGGGAGGATTGTAATGTCCCCAGTTCCAGTAGATAGCCTAGGAGGTTTTTCATTTGTCTTAGCCTTGGACATACCTGAGGGGAAAATGACGCTGAAGGCTATTGGGTATAGATGACTTATTACCACATTGATTTTTTGTTATATTTTGTCATTAACATTAATTTGGGCGACTTGGTGGTAATAATTTTTATATTTTGTCATTGAGGGGGACTCATAATACTTTATCATTCTATTTCTTCATTGGGGTGACTTATGGTACTTTATTCTTCTATTTCTTCGTTGGGGTCACTTAAGTCACTTTTAGTCCACATGGAGCTCCCAACTTGGAAAAAGGTAATGAAAAGTTATAAAAGGAGGTTTGGGGGAGTGATAGAGCCTTCTTGCACACTCACATATTTTCTTATTGAGCATATGTTGTTTGCAATATTATTTCTTGTGGAGTAAGATCCCACAGAACTCTAGCTTCGGTAGTGAAAGATCTTTCCCTATTGGCTAGTAGAGCACTCTTCAAGTGGTGAAAGATCCAAACCTAGTTTGCTATTTTGGAGTTTATTCATATCGGGTTGTTAGATTCGTAGTTTTAGAGGCTTGTTAATCTAGTTTCAAGTCTAGAAAGAGAAGAAAATCATATTTAGTAAGAGAGATCATTTATTTTATCAAAGTGGAACTTCTTGTTATCGCATGTCATTGCATGTTGATGCATGTCATTACATGTTTATGCATGTTCATTTGCATGTCATTGCATGTTGATGCATGTTACTTGCATGTTAGTTTAATTGCAATAAAAGTGAATATATTGGTTATTTTCGATTTTATACCTTGCTGCCGTCAGAATCTGTACTTTTTTGTCATATTTTCCTATATACTTCGCTATCATAAAAATCATATTCTTATTTGTGAAAATTTGGTCGAAATATTGAATATAAAATAAATCCGTAAAAGGGATATTTCGGTGGCTCCGTATAACTAAACCCTCGGAGGAGGGGTTGGAAAACTTTGGTGGCCGTAAAATAGAAATAAATCTTCACAACCTAAGGTCTCTAGTTCAAACGGCCACAGTGTGAGCCGCTTGTTAAGGAAACCTATATCTCAAAAGTAAAGGAGCCAACTATTGTTGCAAACTCGATAAAATTCAGCTACCTAAATTCTCTAGCACACCCAAGGCAGCCTCGATTCTCATGGATAAAATTAATTATGTTAAGAATGTCACCATTCCGCAACAACCATTGTTACTTTTAACCAAAGATTCACAAGGCCCATCCAAAAGGGATCGAAGTCCTTCTCGCCACTCCCAGGATCATAGCTTGGCACATAATATGGATTATATGGAGGAGGAATACAATATTGAGTATGTTGGGTGGAAAAAATTGATCTCGCAGGATTTCTTGATGTATAACAATGCTCAATTCCTACAAAACCAGTTTTAATGCTTTAGATGGCTTGGAGATAGATGGTATGGTGCTTGACCACCATTTCCCATGAATTTTCTATCTTGGAATATGCAGTGTCTTATAGAATCCAATCACAAGTATATTGTTCATGATGTTTGGAAAAAATTTCCAATCTAGATGTGTTGTTTTGTAGGAAGTGAAGATTACAAGTTTTCATTGTAGGTGGTTTGTAAACCATCCGGCCCGATAGCCTCGGCTTTCTACAAGAATCATGATGGGGCGTGAGGGTTTTATTTCCCTTTTGATCCCAAATGGCGACCTCTTTTTTGATGGATTATGGCGTTGACCCCACCAATCGTGCCATATGGGTCTTATTTAATATTGACGTCCCCCTTTTGGCCTCATTAATATTTACACCTCTAACGATGCGAATAAAAGGGAAAATCTATGGCGGTGGATACAATGCTAAATTCTTAAATCTTATTGGGTTATAATTGGTGATTTTAATATGGTTGAGCTACCCATTGATAAGTGTGGGCACCTACTCATGCGCATGACAACTAGTGAAAGAGAGGCATGGTTTTTCATGCGTAATAAGTTCGGGTTTTTAGACCCTAATGCCTCTCGCATTCCCACTTCTGAAGCTTGGTTTACTTATTCCAACCTTCAAGGTGGATTAGATCAGTTCTTAAATGGCTCGAAAGAGCTATGTTGTCAACTCAATATTTTTTTGAGTTTGAAAACATTTATTCCTTACTTGTGGAGGTCATGCTTGACTTTTCCTTTTGGACCATTCCCCCATTCGATTTCGTATCACTTGGCATGATAGGCACACTTTTTGTCATAAAGGTAAATTCTTTCTTAATACTGCCTTGATGCAACATGGGCCCACTCTCAATCACATTAAGCATGTGTGGAACCTAGCCCCTCGGCCAAGTCATTATCAGTGCTTTCATCCACATATGCATGCTAGCTAGACTCAATGGTGGGAGGACGCTATGACTCGGACGACTAGATTCCTCAGAATCTATGGCAGATAGCTGGCTAAAATTTGGCACCGCTTATAATCCGCTAATACCTCCACTCTTATTCGAGTAGTGGTGGTGCTCCAATGAAACCCCTTCATGAAAACCTGCAACTTCAAGTTACGAGCTTCACCAAGAAATTCAAATTAATAACTACAACGCTCAGGGAGATCAAATTTGTGTCCGCATGTATTGGCTTAAAATTGGTGATCGGGTTTCAAAATAATGCTTTCTTTCACTCGGAGCATAAATTTTTTTTTCATAAAATACATGCCATCGCTGATGGCAGGCTCGGGTCACACATCCCCACTCATGTTGCAGGTATTTGTGCGACATTATAAGTTGGTTTTTCAAGCTTGAAAGCCATCTTCCAAATGACAAGTAGCTCTCAACCAATGTTTGGCTGATGTGTCGCAAGTTTTCCCATGCTCGAGAAGGTGGCTTGTGACCACATGCTTACCATTGATGAACTTCATGAAGCGGTCATGCAAATGGCTAATGATAAGGCCCCTGGATGTGATGGTTTCCCATGCGAGTTTTATAAATCCCTATGGGACATTGTTAGGCTGGATATTCTTTAGGTTTTACTCGAGGGTTTTTAAAACCAGTAGATGGGACTGTGTATCAATAAAGGGAACATTACGTTCGTCCTAAAACTAGGGGACCCTGATAAAATTACTAGTTTCTAACCCATCACCTTATTGAACGTCTCCTACAAAATTATTTCTAAATCTCTAGCTATGTGGTTGTGTCATATCCTTCCCATTGTCATCCAATCGCAACAAACTGGGTTCATTTAGGGGTGGTATATTCTTAATAACATCATTGTTGTTTGGGAAGATATGGAATGGGATCGTAGATCCAATCAATCTGTTATGTTCATTAAAATTGATTTTGAGAAAACTTATGATAAATTTTGAATGGCCATTTATTATGTTATGCTTCAAGTTCTTGGCTTCAACCCCATCTTCATTCAATCCATTTGAATACTATTTTCCAATGCCTCTGCCAAGATCACCATCAATGGCCTCAGTTCTAAGTCCTTCAAATTGTTTCTGTTCCATTCGCCAAGGGTTTCCATTAGCGCCTGCGCTATATGTGCTTGCTGCTAAAGGCTTTGGGTATCTTTTGGCCCATGCCAAATCCCAAGGGCTCGTCAGGGGAATTACGCTACCTTCTGTGAAAAATTCTCAATTGCTTAATGGTCACTTCATGACGAATCTTTTCTCACTCTCATTAAGGAAGAGACCAATATCACCAATGTCATGCATTGCCTCAATATTTTCTGTTTAGCTTTTGGTTCTTCCATTCAATTGTGAAAACTCAGTGTTATAGGAAATATTTTCTCCCTGCACCCGCTTGGCTAGACTCATTTGAATGGAAGATTCTTTCTCATGGTGAAATGTTTAAATTTTTTGGAATTCCCTTTTCCTTTCAAGTATCACCGACAGAGAAATGGTCAGTATGTGATTCAACGGGTGGCCAAAAATTGGAGTATTGGATCACTAGACCATTATCACTCACGCCTACTACTCCTCATGTCTACTACTCCTCATGTTGGGTGCCTTCTAAAGCATCTATTCAGAAGCTGGAGAAACTCCTCAAATCCTTTCTCTCGCCAAGGATTCTACCGAAAAGGCTTTCATAGAGTTTCCTGCGAGATATATTGCCTTCCCTGTAATTCTGGGGGGTTGGGTCTTATTAACATTTAACACCAAGGGAGGGAAATTTGTGTGAAATGGATCATTTGACACATTGAGGGACATGAAGCATGGAAATTACTTCCATGCCATGGCATCGAAGAGGATCACCTATGGCCGCCCCTCGTGGAAAGATTTGGGTTTTTTCAATCTCCTTATTGCTCCTGTTCTGATTAAATTTGTTATCACTTTTGTGCTCAAAATCATATGGAAGGAATGGGAATGCATCAAAACATGGATATAATGGAAAGGAAATGGTTTCCGTAATGGCCATTTCCATTAACTATCAATCTCTATGGTAGTCTCCGATCTTTCAGCTTAGGATTAGTGTCTTGTAGATGTCCCTAGAATTACTGTGCTCAAGCTATTCAAACACATAATTTATACCATTCAAGATTTGTTTTGCAAGTACTCTCAATACAAGTATTCTTAGCCTGAGCTTAAAGCTTGGTTTTGGCTCACCACCTGAATCGTACTAGCATGACCAAAATTATTAGTTCGGTCCGTGGTCATATGCTACATAAAATTTCTATGCATCCATCTCACCCTTGGTAGAGGAAATGGAAATGCTATGTTGATATCCCGTTTCACAATTAATCAACCAAGCAAAGGATACTATTGGCTCTCCCCACATTTTCCCATGGTTGAAAAACTCAACACTCAAAGTGGGGATTCATTCTAATCTCTCATGCTAGAAAAGGAGATTTGACACTGCTTTGTTTGGTCCTGCAGTGTGGAACCAAAAATTCCGCATTTTCTTTGGTGTATTTTGCACCAAGGTCTACTAATTGGCTCTTGACTTGTTCAAATTGGGGTTCTGGATCCCAAGTGTCTATTTTGTGCCCACTTCAGTAAACTTTTTTACACCTCTTTTTTTTTTTTGAAAGTAAAAATAACATGGAAATGGATTTATTCATTTTTCTTTCCTCTCAGACCTCAATGTTTTACTTGGAAGCATGTTCTTTTAGGAGATAACCCCAAAATTCTGCACCTATTCACCTAGATTTGGCATGTTTTTAGAGGGGAAATTTTATTTTGGATATGGAAAGAACGGAATTATTTTTTTCTTTGCTAATTCTAAAGTTGATCAACAATTATCGGTGTATAAAAACTATGGTTATCTCCAATGTGCTTCTATAGATTCAAGTCTAGGCTAATAAATTTTCCCTGGAGGTCGACCACCTTCAGAATATAAGATGAAATAAGGGGATGCCCCATATAATGTCACTTGGGAACCACCTTTTTCATCCTAGTGCTCTCCACCATGTGGCAAAGTCATCCCAGTGGTGTTCATTGTAGCCATTCTCAACAACGTTCTTTCAGTCAGGCTCACCATTCTCCCCACAGGTAAAAATAGAGGAATGTTATGCCACTAGATCACCAACAAGGTTGGGGCTCCCCCTACTCATTAGCTTGGGTGGGGCTCACATGTCAGTCCCAAGCCGCACACCTTGGATGGCTAGAATTTTCCACCTCCGCCCCACCGCCTTCGTAAACGCTCCCCCGGATTCTTCTTGTCATCTCTCTTACATGGGTGGCAACAAACACTAAAGAGGAGAACCCCACTGGTTGGGACATTCCAGATGATGGCAAGGACCTCCTTGGTTTAGGATAGCCTAATGACCATAACCTCATGCTTTTGGGATGTTTGTTATAACAACTTGATTTCATGTTTTGATGTATTCCTAGGTGTCACCTAGTGTGTCTATCATTTTCCTAGGCTTGGCCTAGTTTGTTTATGGTTTTTGGATGGCTAGAAGTTTCCACCTCCGCCCCGCCACCTTTAGAAAAGCTCCTCGGATTCCTCTTGTCATCTCTCTTACACGAGTGGAAATAGACGAAGAGGAGAACCCCACTTGGTTGGGACATTCCAGATGATGGCAAGGACCTCCCTGGTTCGGGATAGCATGATGACCATGACCCTCATGCTTCTGGGATGTTTGTTGCAGTAACTTGATTTCATGTTTTGATGTATTCCTAGGCGTCACCTAGTGTGTTTGTTGGTTTCCTAGGCTTGGCCTAGTTTGTTTTTGGTTTTGGGGCGTGTTCTAATATTGTCTGCTTTTTGTTGAAAGCTATCTTGTATCTTATTGAATTAATATAATATAAGATCTCTTTTCATAAAAAAACATCGATATTTTGGATATTTAAAGAGTATTCTTTAAACCTTTATCTTTAACTTTTCCCTTTAAATGTTTTTCACTTATTTTGAGTGGTTGGTAACGAAAAAGTCAAAAAATATTTTCACTTATTTTGAGTGCTCCTTTATATTTTTTCCTCAAATTTCTTTTTTAAAAATAATTCACATTTTTTAAATGGTTATCATAGTTTAATTTGATTTTTTACAAAAACATATTTATTTAGTATTCATCTATATAAACATAAATTTTATATTTAGAATAACATTTTTGTAAAAAATACTTATTTACGAAACATTTGTTAAGACTAAATAATTTATTTTTCAATTTTTATTTTCAATTTTTTTTAATCACTTGAAATACTTTTCATTACTTAATAAGTTTGTTAATAATAAAAATTAGTAGTTAATATTACTTGAGAAATGTTGTGAATATGATAATTATATGGATTCATTGCTAATTGAGATAGCCTTGTAACATAATCCTTCGTTAATAAGTTAAGGGTTCGAAAAAATATACTTTTAATGCTTTTTCTCTTCATTCATTTTAGATAATTGTCATTACTTAATGTATTACGTTCCAAATAAAAGTTTATCATAATATTTTTTTACTTATTTGACCAAAATTCATTTTGATGCATGATAACTTATTTTCATTAAGATATATGTGAATGAGGAATCTTCACTAAGATATTGTTGAATAATACATTCCATATTTCAGTTAAATTTTAATTAAATGAAAAACCATTGTATGATTGAAGGAAAAACTAAAATCGTACATGTATTTGAAAAATGTCGATGGATATAAATTTTAAGGGGGTAGAAGCATAATAGTGTGTCCCACTTATGCCAAAAATGTGAGTCATGAATCATGGCTCCAAAAAAATTAGGGGTTTGGGTAAACACCCCTTCACCCAAACCCCCTTGTCATTCGAGGCATTGTCCACCTCACTTAGTGAGTCATCTCACTTAGGTGAGATCATAGGTCTTTACGAGTTATATGACATATGACAGATTTCTATCATAGAATATGTCATTGACATTTGCGTCATTGATGTTATATGGGAGTTACATTCAACCTTTGGGAATTGTAACTCCTTTTCTCCTCATGGGGGAAATGATTGTCCAAGAACGGGAGTTACACATCACTCCCATATGTACCCTCTTATTTTTTATCTATGAAAATTGGTGGATTATTTTCCTTATGTATCATTTTTATTATTCGATTAAACTCTTGTTGATTACTTGGATCTTGTTCAATTATGTCAGAGTGCAACATTGTTAAAGTGCACGTGCTTCTATTTGATCATCGCAAAGTACACTCTCAAATGCTATTAGAGATGCAATTCAATAAACATCTCCTCACATTTATTTGTTGCTAAATACTTCTAGTTTCATTTTTATCACTTTTCGTGCAAGTTTTGTAATCATTGTATTGATCGTGTTCTTCCCAGAATCATATCTTGTTTTTGGAGTTTGTTGTTTGTGGTCTATTTTGTGCATGTGCAATTTTAGATGGGTTTTTGCTAAATATGGCTAGTTGTAGCTACATTTGGAAAAAAATCTTAGTTTGGAGGTATTTAGGTTTCTATTTTTATTGTATTTTGCATTAAATTTTAGTTTTTTCTTGAAAATTTATGTTTTCCTACATTTGCACCTCCCTACTACCCTGCTCTACACACCACCTAACTCCTCTCCTTCTAACTTGATCTAACCCTCTCGGCTTTGTGATATCTTCCACGAGTTCTCTCTCCTAGATCATTTTCATTCCCTAGTGAGCTCATTTCGAGCTACTCGACCCCATGGTCTTCACTTAGCCATGTGCTTCAAGGCTACTGATCTTTTCAATCTAGCAGGCATATTACCTCGTGAGTCACCAAACTATTATCCAATTTTGCACCCCCTGCAAAATTGGCTAACTTGACAAATCTGAACTTGGGTAATTTAATGGAGCCTCATTGAAGAAGATGAAGAATAAACCAAAAAAATAAAAGAAAAATAAAGTAGGAGGTGTTAGGTTGTGGAGCTAAATAACTTCACTGGAGCATGCATGGTTTACAAAGTGACCGACATCGGTCAGAAGTAACCGACATCGATTAGGAAGTGACCGACATCGGTCAGTTATCAACCATCATGGGCCAAGAAGTGACCGACATTGGTCGTGAAGACCGACATCGTTACCAGGTTGAACTCAAAATGCGGTAGTGTTTTATCTATAAGTCACGAGATTTAATATAGATTTTGTTTTAAAGAAAATCTAAAGGATGTAATTGCATGGCTATTGTTCCTAAGTTTTTCTAGGCTTATATAAGCTAGAAAAATAGGGTTAGATAGGTTGGAATAAGGAAAGAGAAGAATTGAGCTATCCTTGGTTGAAAGGATGATGAAGAAGAAGAAGAAGAAAAAGTAGATTGCATGAAGACAAGAGCTTTCATAGAGAGAAGCTGGAAAAAGGAGAGTACAGGTACACTATCGGTGAGAAGATGGTATTATCTTCTACCGCATTTCCTTTGTATTTTTATTCCCATGTAATTATTTTCATAGTATGTAAATCACATTGTGTTTCTTCTTGTTAGATACACATGTTGTTGTGAGATCTTGTTATTTCTCATTCTTGTAGACCCATAGGTTTTTTTGAGATCTTGTATTGCATATTCATGAGATCATGATGTATTTTGATCCATAGGAATCTAGTATTGTAGAGGAAGTTGTCTTCATGTTTACACGGGTTATGAAGTGATGGAGGATAGACTTACTTCTTGGTCCAAAATTTTGGTTGCACATTGGTAGACCCTTTTGAGAGCTCTTGTTTGTAGATTCACAAAGACAGTGAGAGCTTGTTTGCAAAGTGGTAGATGTAGGGTACTTTCAGGAATGTGAGATTTGGTGGTGTTTCAAAGGCATGGTTGTAGTGCACTTAGGTAGATCCGGTTAGAGATCTGGAGGAGACACAAGTGGTGGTATGGAGGCATAATTTAGTGTACTCAGGAAGATCCAGTTAGAGATATAGGAGGAAGAGATACTCTTGTAGAGATACATGTACTCTTTTGTAGAAGAGTTGGTTTGTAATCTCTTGTTATATTATATATATGAGATATCTATCTTTGGTGGATGTAGCCCACATTGGGTGAACCATGGTACATGTTGTGTTATGTGTGTGTAATTTTGTGTGATTTGGATTATTATTTTTTATACTTCCACTATTGTAGATTTTTTGGGGATTGTTAGATCCGTATTTGCATGTTTTGGATTTGATATTCTATAGTTGCAAATGTTTTCGCATAGACCCATCCCCAACAAACTGGTATCAGAGACAAATTATTATCCAATTTTGCACCCTTGCAAAATTGGCTAACTTGAAAAATTTGAACTTGTGTAATTTAATGGAGCCTCATTGAAGAATATGAATAAAACAACCAAAAAAATCAAAGAAAAATAGAGTAGATGGTCTTCTGTAGTTTTCTAGAAGTCAAACAAATGGTTCAGTAAAAATGCTATCGGTCGATAGTAAAAAAAAAAAAATGTTCTTGGCTAATAGAAAAAGTTCAACAAACGGTCAACAAAATATTAGGAAAAGTTCAATAAAAGGTCAAGAAAATGCTACCTACTGGTAACAAGGAAAATGCTACCAATGACAAAGAAGTACGGATGCTCTCGATCGATAATAGTAAAAATGCTACCGCCCGATAGCAAATAACAATTTACCACCCGAAAACAAAAGTATAATTAGTAGTCAACAAAAATTCAGCAATCGTTCATGAAAATTCTACCTACCTGGTAGCAAGGAAATATGCTACTGACCGAAAGCTAGAATATATGTTACCATCCGTCAACAGAACACCTATGACAAGTTGGGGATTAATGAACAATGTACAAAGTAGCTAAACTACCTGTCAAGAAATTAATGTATGGTAGGTAGGAATCCATCTTCTATATATATATATAGATATATAAAACTTGCCCATTTGAAGGGTCTTTGAGTTGAGCTTTTGGAACTCTATTTGTTGCAACGACACCATGCAAAAATGGTGGCTGACTTCCCATGAGTTCTAGACCTCAAATTTGGTATGTGCAATGTAATCCGAACCTTCTACCATGAATATAATGGATTTCTACATATTTTAATGCAATAGAATGTGTTTTTTGGCATGTTTTGTTTGTCCTAGCTGGTTTTATTCACATCCTTGCCTTTCCTTTTATTTCTTGGCATGTCGTGTGCATTTGTGGTTGCATGTTTAGGTTTGTTGTGTTGTAAATGAGTGTGCAAGTGGAGTTCATGGTTTTGATCTATGGTATATTTGTTTTCCCTCTCTCCCATGTTCTTCCTTTCCTTCCCCTTGTGGAGAGAGCTTAACCACCCTTTTTCTAGTGCTATCACAGTTGCTTTTAGTTTAGGATTTCCCTTTCATGCATATTTCTAACCCTTCTCTCTCACCTTGGTCCCTTGGAATGAATAGATTAGGATTATTTATATTTCATTTTTGTTGTAGAAGTGGTTTTAGAATTATGAATAAGTAAAGGAACCATCCTTCTCTCGGAGTTCCATTTGATGTAAGCAAGTCCCATAACTTGAGAGATGGTCCCATGTTAGAAATAATTAGGGATCTGTAATTTGCAAATCCTAGGGTGCTAATTTTTGTGATAATAGTTTTGGCATGCCCAGTGGGATAGGTTTAAACCACCTTACCACTTCACTTCATCAAGTTTTATGTGCTCTTAGTGAAGATTCTAGCCTTTGGAGGCAATTTTAAGTACATCTGCGACTCCATTATTCCAAAAACCTATTTATTGAGTTACTGAGACTTTCTCCCTTTCTTTCCATTCATTTTCCATTTCTTCCATCCTTTCCATTTTCCTCTTTTATGAAGTTGTGCACCCATGACTTCATTTCCATCTTAGAATTCTCATTTTCAGCAACAAAAATAGTTCTTTCCATCTCCGCATTTTCAAAATCCACCTCAAAATCAGCCTTATGAGCAAAATCAGATTTGGTCATTCAAAAAGATATGGAGTTATTCAAGAGAAAGAGTATGTCAATTTTGGAGGGCATTTTACACCTGAAGATGAATATTTTAATGTAATAGAATGTGTTATGTGGCATGTTTTATCTACCCTAGCTAGTTTTATTTGCATCCTTTCCTTTCCTTTTGTTTCTTGGCATGTTGTGTGTATTTTTACTTGTAGGTTCTAGGTTTGATGTGTTGTAAATGCACGGGAAAGTGGATTTTGTGTTTCTTGATATGTGGTACATTTTTCTTCCCTCTCTCTCATGTTCCCCCTTTCCTTCCCCTCGTGGAGAGAGCTAAACCACCCCCTTTTAGTTTAGAATTTCCTTTTCATGCATATTTCTAACCCTTCTCTCTCACCTTGTTCCCTTGGAATGCGTAGATTAAGATTAGTTAGATTTTCTTTATGTTGTAGGAATAGTTTTATCATTATAAATAATTTAAAGAACCAGCCTTCTCTCGGAGGTCCATCTAAAGTAGAGGTCCACAACTTGAGAGATGGTCCCATGTTAGAAAAAAGTAGGGATCTATAATTTGAAAATCCTAGGGTGCTACTTTTTTTTTATAACAGTTTTAGCACGCCTAGTGGGACATGTTTGAAGCACATTACCACTTCAATTAATTAAGTTTTATGATATTTTAGTGAAGATTCAATCCTTTGGAGGAATTTTCAAATACATTGGTGATTCCATTGTTCTAAACAACCCATTTTTGAGTTGTAGACTTTTCCTTTTCTTTCCATTCATTTTCCCTTTCTTCCATCCTTTCCATTTTCCTCATAGAGTTGTGCAATCATGACTTCATTTTCATCATGGAATTATCACTTGCAACAAAAACTTAGTTCACTCCATCTCTGTATTTTCAAAATCCATCTCAAAATCAGCCTTATTATCAAAATCAGATTCAACATGCATACCCTTATGAGTCAAGTGCAAATCATTTTGGTCATTCACCAAGCTATGGAGTTGTTTAAGAGCAGGAGTATGCAGATTTTGGAGGGAATTCTACACCTGGAGATGAATATTTTGAAGGCATAATTCAAAGAGTGGAGCAGATATTTCAAGCTGTCAAGGGACAACTACAAATTTTACATGCTAGACAACCTAGTTTTAGGTAGCACTGTCCATGGGGAGATCTTATACCTGTTTGGCTTAGCCCACATAAAAAATCTTGAGGTAATGAGTGAATGTATCATTCAAATGGTTGGTTTCATTTCTTCATTGCAAGAATTATAATCTAATGTATCTAAAGCAAAAAATATCATCAATGGGATGTTCTTAAGCCTTTTCCATGTCATTATCCAATACCTCTATCTTATCAACCACCCAAGCCAAAGGTCAAAGTACCTAGCTTTCTTCCTATTGATTTCACTTCTCCATATTCTTCCCTTCCATCCCATATTCAATTCTCTTCCCTTTTCTCTTCCAAACCTCAATCCTCCACAAGAAGAAATAACACCTCCCTCCACCTCAATAGTATCAAAATCATGTTGTAACCCAACCCACATCTCCTCTTGCATTTTTGAACCCATTTTGGGAGAAAATAGTCAAAAAATTAGTCAAGAGGGAAAAAAGTTAAAGAACCTAACAAAGAAGAACTTTTAAGAAATTTGAAGGAATGGGATGAAAAGTTTAAGTCCAAACAAATGACACTACTGGTTAATCCTTCAATAGAGGTTGGGACTTAAGAATGCAAGGTGGAAGTTTATTTTGCAGCAGAGAAAGCATAAGAAGATGACCAACAATCTCTATACTCATAATGTAGTGTGCATGTTGGCACCATATTCATAGAGGTTGTTGATTCATCCCATCTTGGAAAATTAAAAAATGGAGGAAGAATCAACTCCAAATTGGGAGGAGTGAAAGGAGGATGACATCCAAGAGGAGTGCCCTGCAGAGCTTGACAATGAAGAGGCTAATTTTTATCAGATATGGAAGATTGCATTGGTGAGGAAGAACCCATTAAACTCACCACTTTTTTAGTTCTACCAATTTTATTCCAAGAAGAAGAGCATTTTTCTGCAGATAACTCCCATGAATCATCTATGGATGAGTTTAATTTATCAATATTTTTGTTTTTTTAAGGAGAAGGCAGATCATAAGGAGGAAAATTTGTTTGCGAAGCACCACAAAGTTCATATCAGCTTGCAAAAAACCACCTTCTGGAAGGTCTACAAGATGTCCCCATCCATGGGTATGAGCTTCAAAGAAATGGGAAAACCATAAGGATCAACCCATTGGTTCGAAGGTCACTTAGCTAGCTTCTAGAACCAAAATCAAACCCAATGAACGGTCATGCTCACTTTAGAGCATGAGGATGATCTTCAATACACCAAAGGTCAACTACAACACCTCCAACCAAATGCAGAGCAACTAAAGGAGGTATTCATTTTTTTATGGTTGATACTTTGGGAAGAGTGGAAAATAATTTTCCACTCTTATTAAAGGCCATGTCCATTTCAAATCAATTACATGGCTGCACTTTGTAAAGAAGGAAAGTTATTTCTCCCTACCTATTGTAGGCTTTATTTATCTTCTCTTGTCTCTCGTTAGGGTAGAGTAGGTAGGTTTGTTTTTAGTAAAAGAAGTGATTGTATACACGCTGCATATTCCACTTTAGAACATGTAAAATTATCATGTTTGTACATAGTTTTTATGATTTTTTTGCAGTCCATTTCATGGAAAAATTAGATTTGGGTACAATTTTCAACGAGTGTTGGTTCAACCCCAAAAAATCAATTGTATAGGAAAGAGTGTGAAAAGAGAAATTTAAAATAATTTTTCACTCTCATAAATTTTAATTCAGAAATTTTTTATAATGAGATGGTCAATTCAAGCTTCGGACTAGGTCATATCCAAATTCAAGAAGTACTTCATGCAGATTCAGGGGTGAAATATTCAAGTTTCAGATCATTTTTCAGATTTTCAAGCTGACTCCATGCCCAATGGATGCTTTAAGGCTACTGATATTTTCAATCTAGTAGATAGTTTACCCTGTGAGGCGTCACCAAATGTCATACAATTTTACACCCTTTGCAAAATTGACTAAATTGAAACATATGAACTTGGGAAATTTTATAGAGCCTCATTGAATAAGCTAAATAAAAAAACTAAAAAATCAATGAAAAATAGAGTAGGAGGTCTTATATAGTTTTGTCGATAGTCAACAAAAGGTAAGCAAAAATACGACCGCTTGGCCGATAACAAGTACGGATGTTACTTGGGCCGATAGCAAGTAAAAATACTACCATCCAACAATGAAAAAAAAAAATTATACCGACCAACAAAAAAGTACACCCAACAACAAGAACGGTCAACAAAAGTTCAACAAACGGTCAAGAAAAGGTCGAAAAAATGTTCTTGGTTGACAACAAGCAACGGATGCTACCGTGACAACAAGTTAAGAAAAAAAATGTTACCAAACGATAGCAAAAAAAATGCTACCAACCAACACCAAAAGTAAAGTTGGCAGTCAACAAAAAGTCAGCAATCGGTCAGTGAAAATGCTACTAGCCGGTAGCAAGGAAAAATGCTACTGGCCAACAGCTAGAATAGATGCTACCACTTGTCAATAGGAACACCTACAATGAGTTTGGGATTAATGAACATTGTACAGAAGTAGCTCAACTACCTATCAAGAAATTAATGTCTGGTAGGTGGGAGTCCATTTTCTATATATATGTAAAACTCACCCATTTGAAGGGTCTTTGAGCTAAGCTTTTGGAGCTCTCTTTATTGCAACAACACCATGCCAAAATGGTGGCTGACTTCCTATGAGTTCCAAACCTCAAATCTGACCTCTGTAATGTAATCTCGTACCTTCTACCATGAATATAATGGATTTGTGCATATTTTGATGCAATATAATGTGTTTTGTGGCATGTTTTGTATTCCCTAGTTGGTTTTATTCACATCCTTCCCTTTCCCTTTAATTTTGGACATGTCATGTGCATTTTGTAGTTCAGAGTTCTAGTTTTTTGTTTTTGTAATGTGTGGGCAAGTGGAGTTCTAGGTTCTTGATCTCGTGGTACATTTTTATACCCTTTATCCAATGTTCTCCCTTTCCTTCCCCTCATGGAGAGAGATCAACCACCCCCTTTTTCAGGTGTTATCATCACCCCTTTTAGGTTAGGATTTCCGTTTCATGCATATTTCTAACCCTTTTCTCTCACCTTGGTCCCTTAGAATGCGTAGATTAGGATTAGCTAGATTTAGTTGTTGTTGTAGGAGTAGTTTTAGCATTAAGAATAAGTAAAGGAACCAACCTTCTCTGGAGGTCCATCTCAAGTAGCAGGTCCCACAACTTGAGAGATGGTCCCATGTTAGCAAAACGTAGGGATATGTAATTTACAAATCATAGGGTGCTACTTTTTTGTGATAACAGTTATTACTTGTGGGATAGTGAGTGTGCCTACCACATCCTTATGGAAAGGATTTTCTTGCAACGTGAGACATTATTTCTCACATAGAACTATATTTCTCTCCCTTCTTCTTGTTTTCACATTAATTTGTGATTCTTAATGTGACAAATTATCACGATCATCGAAACTTGATTGTGGTATCCACACTTGCACATTTTTTATGTTGAATGCAAGTTGAGTGACCAAATATTTCATGACACACCTTCACATTTGATTGTAATCAATGCACTAAACTATAAAGTGTCACAAACAATGGGTAAAAATATTATTTTGGGGTGTTTGTTCTTCCCTTATTTCTACATTCTCTCTCTCTCTCTCTCTTCATGATGGATTTTAGTGTAGAAAAAAAAGATGTGTTAGTGCATAATGCTAACAAGAAACAAAACAAAATTGATTCCTATTCTAACACTTCTAATTGCTACCTCAGATAGAGTTAGATGGAAAGAGGGAGAAAGTAATATACCTGTACTTACCTACAAGTGGAATTCTCCTCCTTTATTGATTGGATGTGCTCTTGTATTTCTTGTTGGATTAGATGATTGCTTGATTGTTGCTTCAAATTTGTGTGGACTAATTTGAGCAACACCTCCCCTTGGATTGTATTATATGATTTCTTGATTGATGAAGATTGCTTGATTGTAGATGAAATGATGGATGATTGATGATCAAAAGATGAAGTAGTAAGATGATGGCCTACCAAAAGAACTTGCCCCATGGAGGATGAGAGTGCAAATTTATAGTTTGTGAGTGGAAAATTCAATGGCTAAGATTGAGCCATGTTGGATTGAGATCAATGGTGGAGGATTGATGAGAATAATGGAGGATTCTAGAATGGAAATCTCTAGAATTTGTGAGGACTCTCCATTGAATTAAAAATTCAATGGAATAGTGTAGATTCATTTGAATATTTGAAAATGAGATGGAGAAATGGAGAAGCTTCTAGATTTAGAGGTGAGGATGTGCACATGATTAGGATTAGATTAGGTTAAATAACTATGATTAGGGATGTGATTTGATGGAAAGGCTAGGTGTAGGGATGTGTAGGGTAGGTGGTAGGTGAGATGTAGGAATATTAAATTCTACAAAATGTTAATGAGGATTTAAATAGGATAATATGATATTATAATTAAATAAAAGGGATTAATAATAAAATGGGATAAAAGGATTAATGATATATAATATATGTTATAAAACGTATTTTTAATGGGATACTTAGATAAATGATGAATTATTAGAATAAATAGATTAATGATGAAATGAGATATTAGATGATAAAAAATAAATCAAAATGAATCGATAACAGATAAATGGTGATTAGGCTAAAATGTAGGACATGATTAATGTTAATTAGTCATGTAGACATTTTATGTGTCTACATTTTTCCCATTTTTAAAGGATGATTGCGTAGTGTTGGTCGTCAAAAAGGACCTCATTGAGAACAATAGTCAGGGGACAAGAAGTCCCTCCTCTTTAATGGGAGAGGTTCCCTTATTCAAAAGAAAATCCTATTTACATATATACAATGCGTAGTTTCAACATGGAATTGGGATATCATGAAAGTGTTTTAATATAAAATGGATTACCAATGCAAAAGCACAGAGGAATGAAGTAGTGGAAATGAGTAGAAAAGCATTCTCCAGAACTATAGATAACAAAATAAATCCTTATATATGCCAGATAAAAATGATTAGGAACAAAACCATTTGCATTTGAATCAGTAAGATGTTATTATAAAGACACAAAGTTCTAGAAGTAACATCTACAAGAACACAAAGTTTCTTGTCATAATGTAAACAAATGATTCAATAGTATACCATGCATAACAATGAATAACAGGATCGGATGAATGAAGAAAGGAAATACTTTTGTATTCGATTTCGTTATTCTTTACACTTTCCAAAATAATCCAAGTTCAACCCCTTCAAAATGGCATACATAGAGAGCCCAATATACAACTTTATAAATCAATTACACTTGGTAACCACTTCTTTTAATTAATGCTTAGTTAAAGGGATGCTTAATCCAAAACCCCAAATAATTACAACAAATTTGAGATGATAAGAGAAAGAGGAAGAGAATTCGGGAGGAGAAGACAAGTGTTCATGATTAGGAGAACCCAATGACTTGAGGATCCACTGTCTAAACCTTTTCAAAGCCTCTGCTATGTCCCTGCCACGTGGAACTGATGTGTTGGCAGTAGCCTGGGTCCAAGATCCGAGACATTTCTCCATCTCTTTGTCAAATTCGATGTGTGTATGATACTCCTTGTTTTCTTCTTCAATGGTAGACTGAGAGAGAGTAGATTTCCTTCATCTTTTCCTTAGTGATGGAGTCCTCTTTGAACAAATTTTCTTTGACAAAAGCTCTGAATTGAGCTTTAATTTCTTGTAGGGAGAAAGGTACACCTGAGGTCTCATCTTGGAGGTGGCAGTGAATATCCTTGAAAGCAACAATTACCAAAGTCTTGAAAGCTTCTCCCTTCTGCCAGCTATTCCTTAATTCTCCCAAAGCCTCCTCCAGCACTTTGATTTTCCACTCCACACTAAATACCCATGACTTTGAAAAATTATCTTTCACATCATCAAAGACCTTGCTTCGCCATCAAAATATTTTCATCAGTCTGCCCCATGAGGCGAAGGTCTACTATGCAGCTGCTCCAAAGTTTGAGCTCTTTATCCATATTTCCAATGGTGGAGGAGAGCTTCTGTTGCAGATTATTTACCTTCTCATTGATCTTGAAGGCTTCACCAATGAAATTCAACCCTGCAATAAGCATATCATCCACCATGGCCTCTATATCCCTCCCATAGATGGAGTATTTGTGTATGTCCTTGATGCTCTGAACTTCATCTTGACTGAGGATTACAGGTGGTGGAAGAGCAGTCAGTGGGGTGGGATCTAACACTTTATCTTTGGATAGCAGCGACTTGATGAAACTTGAAAGCACTTGAGCCTACTCCTCCAGTTGTTCTATAGTTTGTTGTCCTTTTTCCACCCTCCCAATGACCTTGGTGATTGTCTCCTGAAGATTGTGAATCTCACCTTCAGGGGTGGACTCTCCCATGGAGATCCTTGAAAGTTCTAGATCAAAAGCCTATAAATCCTACTTGGCTTGTCAACCTTGGGCTTGGCTATCTCCAGGAATTGCTGACCTTGGGCATCAGATACTATTCTTGAAGTGGACCTGGATTTTTGGCGGGAGAAAAGAGAGTAGTGCCCAATAAGGCCGCCACAACATCAAATTTGGGTCCCGATATTTGAGAAGAATACTTCCTCTTCCTACTATAAACAAAATGCTACACCCATGTGAAAGAGAGGAGGAAGAAGAAGGGGGCAAGAGGACCGAGAGAAAGGGAACTCATGGCACTCAAAGTGTGCCTACTATTTTGCCTCTAATTGAGATGTGAGTGGGGCAGCTGAGGTTTCTAGTACAGAGGAGCTAATGGTGCTTGGAGGCTCAATGCTTTCAACTTCTTTCTCTGTCTCTATTGGAGTCCCTGAAGTATCTACAGGAGTTGGTATTTCATTATCTTCACTTTGCTGAGAATAATGATGTTCTCTGGTCCAGAAGGCAATTCTAAATGCTTTGGTAGAGGATCCTCTTCAAGGGGCTCTTTCTTAACCTCCTTCACTTTCTTTTTATAGACTTGAGTAGAGGAAGAGGGAGTGGAGGAGGTAGGTCCTTTACTTGATGAGGGGTAGGAGTCTTCTACAGAACCTCTTAACCGGGTGTTTGTGCCTCCTTCACTTGGTGTTGAGGTGTCTTTGGAAGAGGATTCACCTGTGTTCTTCCTTAACTCACAAATTTTCCTATCCAACCAAACTTTGGTTCTTACTAGGACAAAGGCAGGATCTCACCAAATCATATTTCTCTTTCTTAAACCAATCCATGTCCTCTATAGGAGTATGCTTGATCAGTTTCATACTCATAAGATAATAGGTCTGTGTTGTCATCCTGAAGCCCTTCAGGAATTTGATACAAGTTAAGCTCATGTATTAGCTGAAGGGGAAACCTATCATAATGTCTCCTTCTTGCCTCAAAATCATCTATACAGTCAGCCCAATAATCTTCAGTGTCTGCCCTATGATAGTAATTAATTCTGAGATTTTGTTCAATAAATTTCTTCAAGTCAAAACAAGTTTTGGGCCTAAAGAAATGGACAGTGATGGCAACTAGGGCTCTTTGTATGTTTTTGGTGTCCATAGTCATCTTACATGTGTAGTTCCCAAAAGATATGGGGAAGTGCAGACCAGTGATTTTATTATCTCTACAAGTTTTGTGCAACTTGTCCAATTTCTGCATACCTCAATCAAGGCCATTTTGTCACTACAGAACATGGGGAGCTTGAGAGGAGTGCTCTCATAGCCTACTAGCCTGATATAAGAGAATCTCCTAAACTGAATGAAGTAAGCTCTGTACTTTTCTATCAGCCTCATGGCTTCATATGAGAATCTCTGGCAGAGTCACTTTCTAGAAGTCTAACAATATACATGGTGAAAGCATCATTCAACCTCCACGAAGTTGTGATTGCTCATGTTCGAAGTGTGAAATGAGGGCGTAATCATAGATGGGATCATCTTTCTGAGCATCAATGTAGGTGAATCCAAACCATTGTCTCGATGTTGCAAGGGTATACATTAGATAAGAAGTCATGTAAAACTTCTTCGTATGCTGCACATTGGATAGTTGATCTGTCAAGTTCATGGAGATAGTCTCTACCCAATCGATGCTCTGAGTACCCTCACACACAATGTTGATGAGCGGGCACATCCAAAAGTGAAATTCGTTAGTAGAGGGCAAGCCCATGACCCGTGCTAACATAATTATGAAATCTAAAAATTCCTCATTGAAATCAAATCTGAACAGAGCCTTCCATAGACGGGACGCCCCTTTCTTAGGGGTTTTCAACCAAGAATTCACCACTCTAGCCTTGTATTTTTCATTATCTTGATCAAAGAGTGCATGTGCTTGGTTTTGGGAAATCAGAATAGAGTTGTCCATTTCGGGGATTCTTAGGGCAGCGGTAATGGTGGCAGCAACGTCAAGCTTGGTGATGAACTCCTATGTATGTTTGTTAATTCATTCGAGATGGGGTTAAAGTGAGTCCCGAAGGTGAGTACTATGTCTCAGAATTACACTCGAGATGGGAAAACTAGCAAATGCCAAGCCGCTATCACTAATCATATGAACCATAGGAGAAGGGTTCGGGTCTGTCAACCTAGACCAAAAATTGGCAAAATCTAGGTGGCAAACTTCACTATCCCCGATATCGGGAATGGTAGATTCAAGTGGTGAAACCGCTCGTGGCCCCGAATTTAATCTTCATAATGGCTATGCTTTGAAAAGAAAATCCACAATTTGAATCTGAAATGAAAGATGTAGGGGAAATGGGGATGTGAGAAGAGATTTCAAACGCAAGAGCAATGAGCAAACAAGAAAGAAGTGTGTGAAAATGTGAGGAGGGGCAGTCTATAAATATCCATTTAGGAGAAATAAGGTCATAAATGTGTGTTAAATACATATCCACCAACTCAAAAAGCAAGCATCATGAAGAGTGGGAAAAATTAGCCTGATGGCCTTTGGTTCATTTGGGACACGGGGACGTGAAAGCACGATTCGGCCTGATTTGGGTATTGTGGGGACAGAATGCACAAATGTTTTTGGGACATGAGGAACCAAAGTACGTGAAGTGTGTGATGTGGCTGACACGGGTGATAGGGGAATAGGAGCTCGAGAGAGCTTGGGATAGTTGGAACAAAAAGTTCTGATGGGCCCACAAGAAAATAGATTTCGGATGAAGTGGTCGATTGGAAAACAGGGAGCCCAAATGAACTTGGGACACATGGGAAAAAAATGTCTGACAGACCCACAAATCACACAAATGACTAAAAAAATGTAGATTTTTTCCAACTTCTTGACTTTTCCCTTTACCAAAACAATGAAAAAGGTGTTAACTCAAAAATTTTCAATTTTTAACTTTTCAAAAGAGGGGAAATTTTGAGAGGACAACAAACTGGATCCTTTTGGGGATGCCTTGATAAAGTCCAAAGGAATGAGACAAGGAAAGAACTCTCACAAAACCTAGGGCAAAGTAGATTAGTGCCTTATCCATTGGGCCATGGAGTCAAAAGCAAACCAATACAGAAAACAACACCCCAAACAAAGAAAACACACCAAAACAAGAAAAAAAAGGAAGGGAAACACACACACACTATACATAATATACAGAGGACTTCCTAATTACCTAGGACTTAAAAATTTTAGGTACTACCCACTATAAGGAAGTGGGAGAGAAGAACCATCCATATAATCAAGGTAGAAAGAATTCTCACTAGCAAAGTGCCTAATCTTGAAAGGTCCAAGCCAAAGAGAATCAAACTTGCCATGGCTGCCACGAGGTTCATGTCTTTTATCCCATAGCAAAACAATGTCTCCAACTTTGAAATGGACCTAGCCTTTTTGACAAGGCCTTTACCTTCTATTTTGTCAAACAAGGTCTTTACCTTTCTCATTCAATTTATAAAGGTGAGCTTTTATCCAAAGATATCCTATCAAAGCAACCTTCAACCTATCCTCATTCAATTTATCCATATACCACCTAAAAAGGAGACATGATCCTTTTATCCAAAGAATCATGAAACTGGTGTCTTTAATAGCCTTCATTAAATGAAGCATAATAAAATTTGAAGCATTATCATCATCTCACGATTTGTTCTTGTCACACACCAAACCTCACCAAGATGTTTTCTTTGATAAAATTACATATTACTTTAGAAGTAGTACTTTTTATTGGAATGGATTCTACCCACTTAGTAAAATAGTTTGTGGTAGTTAATACATGGGTATGACTAGCACTAGAAGAGGGATTAAGTGTTCCAATGAAATCTAAACCCCATTGTTGAAAAGGCTCTTCGATCACTACTGGTTTAAGGGGCAAAGAAGCCAACTTGGGTCTACCCATGAAGGTCTGACAAGCTTCGCATTTATCAATCCACTTTGATGCATCTTTGAACAAGGTAGGCCAATAATATCCTGCATGAAGAATCTTATGAGCAAAGTGACAGTTGATGAGTAATGCCCTCCACATGCTGATCATGGAAAGCTGAAAGTAGCTTCCTCTGTTGCTCCTTATCTATGCATTTTATAAATCTTCCATCCAACCCACGCTTGAACAAGGCATTCTCCCATAACACATATTTGGCTGATCTTAACTTAATAGCTCTCCTTTCTTTGGTAGTCAAATGAGAGGGACATTCTCCATATGTGAGAAAGTGTGTGATATCAGCATACCATTCATCAATTGAGCTAAGAAATAGAACGGTGGGGAGATCAAATTTATCCTTAGGTAACTCATGTCCGGCTCCCTCGGGGATGAGTTCACACAAGCCTTTTCCATGGACTAGCTTGGTTGGTCTGATGTCAATATCATATTCTTGAACCTTGGCCACCCATTTTCCTCTCTTGGATCTAAACTCTTGTTGCGTGAGAATGGACTTGATAGTTGTGTCGTGTACAAGTCTTTGTGGAGTGAAGTTAAGAATGTAAAAATGAAAGCTCGCTTGACGCTTTAACCACTTCGTGAAAGCATGTTTGTCCATCATTTTGCATTTTAACTCATGATTTTTAAGAATGTAGCTCATAAATGCAATTGGGAGTTCATGATCATTAGAATCTTTTTGAGTCAAAACAGCAGCTATTGTGGTGTTATTTAAAGCATGGCAATAGATAATAAAATATTTGCTAAAATCTAGACATGCTAAGATGGGAGTTTTAGCAATAGCCTTTTTAATACCCTTAAAGGATTATTTCCCCTCAAAGACCAGCCAAACATTTTTTTCCCCTTCTCATTTGATTGATATTCAAAGTTAGTTCTCTGAAAATCGGGATGAATCTTCTAAGAAAGTTAATCTTACTAAAGAAAGAATGCACTCCCTTCTTGTTGGTTGGAAGGGGAATCTGTTGAATAGCTTGAACTCACTCAGGATCAATTTTTATACCATCTTTAGAGACAACATGCCCTAACAACTTTCCCTCTATGACACAAAAGATAGATTTCTTAGGATTCAAAGAGATCCCATGTTCTCTACATTTCAAAAGAACTATTTCAGATGTTGAAAATGATCTACCCTTGCTTTGGAAAATATAGTCAAGTCATCAAGGTATACGACAATACATTTCCCTTTTAAACTTCCAAAAGCCAAGTCCATAGCTCTTTGGAAAGTGGCACCAACATTAATGAGCCCAAAAGGCATCCTCTTGTAGGAAAAGGTACCCCAAGGGGTAGTGAAGGCCGTCTTATGTTGATCTGTGGTATTAAATTCTACCTGATTATATCTTGAGAAGCCATCAAGCATAGACAACATTTCAGACCCATCATAGCTTGTAAGACTTGATCCATCATGGGAAAAGGATAGTTGTCCTTCAAAAATATTGATTCATATTTTTGAATTCAACACATATATGAATCTCACCATTTTTCTTTCTAACAGCATAATGTTGGCGATCCATGTTGAATGGTGGATAGGAAAATGATTTTGGCTTTTAATAACTTCGTATTTCCTAAAAATAATGTAAGCTATCTTAGGATTGTATTGCCTTTATTTCTTCCCGAAAGGCTTAATCCTAGGTTTGAGAGGGATGAAATGCTACATGTCCTTTAGTTGAAAATATTTTAGATCCTCATAGGAATAAGAAAGAACATCTTTATACTTCTTTAAAGATTAATTACTTTCTTCTTTTCTTCTCGCGCACAACATTTTCCAATGTTCACGAGTTTAGGATCACAGTAACTCCCAATATTAGTTTTGTCATACTCAATAGATTGTTGTGATCTAGTAGAAGTTTTAGACTTCACATACCTATCATGCTTATCAAACAATTCTTCTAAACTCACCAATCCCTTTGGAATCTTATTCCCTTTGAGTTTGATACACCCATCTTGATCTATCTCTTCTTCCTTGACATCCTCTTTATTGAAGGCACACTTTCACGAGGTAAATTGTCACTTCCTTCAAAGTAAAACTATTCAAAGTTATCCCCAAGTTTAAGGAAAGAGAGAAAATGTTGATCATCATTAAAAATGTGCCCATTACTTGTGTTATCAAGTACACTGGGCCTATGGATCATCTCAATGGTAAACCTATCCGAGAGAAGTCATGATGAGGTATAGAAAATGACCGAGACTCGTTAGTGAGTCATCCCGGTGTTCTTTTCCCTAGGCAATGCTTCAATGGAGAAGGCGTCAAGAAATTCGATAGAGTCCCAAACCTGATTCCTGTAATGTTTCAACCTTCTATTCTTTACCTGGAAAAGGTTTCTAACTTGCTTGACAACTAGCTCCGCGTCTCCAAGGAGCTAGAAGATTCTTCACACCTTTTTATTTTACCACATTAAGCCCAAGAATGAGATCTTCATACTCTGTTGTATTGTTAGTATTTTCAAATTTAGTTTGAATGAGAAAGGACAAACCTTTCCCTAGGAGACACCAATACTACACCAGCTCCGTAACAAAATGAGAACAACTTCCATCAAACTCCAATATCCAAACACCATTAGGATCCTTAAGTGATTTTTTGGGGAGTTGGATCTCCTCTGGAGACATAATCATATAGTTGCCATGCCCCATATCCTCATAAAGTATTTGCACTTTGGGATCATCTGTTTTTGTACAATATACTGATCGCTTCTCGGGAAACAACTTCTTCATTTGTCCATTAACCGGTATGAGGGAATGTGACTAATCCATTTGAATTTCTCCTCCCACATCCTTACAAAAGTTCCTACTTAGCAGCATTCCATATGAAGGGGGAATGTCTACTACTAGGATAGTAGCCAAAACCTTTTTCTCAGGCAGAGTAGCAAAAGCTACTTACACATCTTTAATCCTTCCAATTAGGGGCACTTCTTTGCTCTCCATAGAATAACAAGACCCATAAGTGTGTGAGAGTTAGGCCTAAGGCATGGGCTACTTTGGCAGGCATTACATTGTCCGATGCCCCTGAGTCTATGACACAGTTGTTGAGTTTATGGCATGCTATAAGGAGGGTCACATAGAATGGTTTGATCTTGTCATTGGGTGAGGTGATGGCATCTACTAGATTGGGTTGTGGTGTAGAGGATGGAGTGGGTAAAAGGCCTTTAGAGGTAATTTTGGAATGGGAATTGACAAAGTGAACCATTTTAGCAAAATCCTTGGGATGAGTTTGATAATACTCAGCCTCTGAGATTTGAACCTTGGTCTTTTTCAGGTGATCAATGATATCGAAAGACCCAGAGGTGGATGGGATATCATCACTTGGGACCTTAGGCTTATCAATTTTAGGAGTTGAAGAAGAAGAAGAAATTTAGTAGCAGGTGCGCAGGACTCACCTTTGGTGTGGACGTAATGGGGATAGGAGATCCTTTTTTGCAATCACGGGATAGTCGCCGGATGCTCCTTGGATATTTTGGTAGGTGCATCACTTTCTCCCTTTTTTTCTACTCTGAGTCATGACAGCATATGATTCACTATTCATGTCTACTACTACTTCATCATAATCATCTTCTTCATCAACACCTTCAGTAGTAAAGAAATTAACTCGAGATCCCTCAAGTTCCTCCATTTCTTCATCGGCTTCTTCAACAAGTTCTTCACCATCTTCACTAACCTCTTCATCCTCGGCTCTTCAACTTCATAGGTTGCGTTAACAGTCAGGACCTTAATAGGTGGCCCTTCTAATGCTAGCCTTGTCTGAGAAGAAGGAAAATGATTTCTCGGGATGAAAATTCCTCCTGGAACATCTACATAGGGGTGTGCTTGAGCAATTGTTTCTTAATGGTGATAAGGTCATTTGCAAGTTTTTGTACTAATGGATCAAGATTATGCCTAGGAGTGGAAGAGGATGAAGAATAAGACCTATATTTAGAAGGATCTCTTCTCAACTTCCCGGACATGATTAAATCATCTTCGACACTAACAACAAGAGTTTGATCCTCGGCCAATGTTGCAAGATTAGCTCTTCTCAATGCATAACTAACTTCAGGAAATTGGGCATTCAAGAAGAAGCATTTTTGGATTTGATCTATAGGTTGAGTGTCTGGTGGGATTTTTTTAATCAACTTGTTGAATCAAGCCACAAATTCTCTCATGGGTTCTTGTGATTCCTTCTTTATTTGAGAAATTTGGGCCAGCAAAGCATGCACGTCTTCTACCGGTTTGAAATAATTCTCAAACCTTGTTCTCATTGTGTTCTAGCTGGTGATAGCCCCGGCTAGAAGGTGATAGAACCAATCCACTACATTATCTTGTAAGGTCTCAACAAAAAGCCTTACCGAGACATCTTCGTGTTCAACTCCCAGAACTCCACATGCAACTATGAAGGCCATGATATGTTCATCAGGATGTACCTTGCCATCACCTCTGAACTTGGGAAAGTTCTTCCGGTTACCTCTGGGTAACTCATGCAAAGGCTGAGGAAGGGTGAGAGGCCCAACACGATTGCCCCAAGGAAATGGTACTGCCATTCTTGGAAAAATGGCTTGAAGGGGAACTGAAACACCAGCAAGAATCAAAGCACATGGAGATTAGGACTGAGTTGCTTTGAAAGAATACCACCGCAGGGTTCTATTTTCGATAAGAGGAGTGCTTTTGAACGAGATCTTCTATTCCTTCTTATTAAAGGGAAAGGAAAACCTTGATGTTCCAAAAGCCAAAACCGAGAATCTTCAATACCAAGGGCCCTTCTCCCGTGAGTAAAACATGGAGTTACCAGATAAAAGGATGATAAAGAAAGTTTATAGAACTGGAATACATCAAGAAAATGATTCCCAATGGATTTCGCCAAAAATATTGGTCATTAAAAAGACTTCATTGAGAACAACAGTCAGGGGACAAGAAGTCCCTCCTCTTTAATGGGAGAGGTTCCCTTATTCAAAAGCAAAACCTATTTACATATATACAATGCATAGTTTCAACGTGGAACTGGGATATCATGAAAGTGTTTTAATATAAAATGGATTACCAATGCAAAAGCACAGAGGAATGAAGTAGTGGAAATGAGTAGAAAGGCATTCTCTAGAACTATAGATAACAAAATAATTCCTTATATATGCCAGAGAAAAATGATTAGGAACAAAACCATTTGCATTTGAATCAGTAAGATGTTATTACAAAGACACAAAGTTCTAGAAGTAACATCTACAAGAACACAAAGTTTCTTGACATAATGTAAACAAATGATTCAACAAAGTATTCAATGGATAACAATGAATAACAGGATCAGATGAACAAAGAAAGGAAATACTTTTGTATTGATTGCTTCGTTACTCTTTACACTTTCCAAAATAATCCAAGTTCCAACCCCTTCAAAATGGCGAAGAGAGCCCAATATATAATTTTACAAATCAGTTACACCTGGTAACTACTTCTTTTAACTAGAATGTTTAGTTAAAGGGATGCTTAACGCAAAACCCCAACTAATTACAATAAATCTGAGATGAGAAGAGAAAGAGGAAGAGAAGTCAGGAGGAGAAGACAAGTGTTCATGATTAGGGAGGGCCCACTAACTTGAGGATCTGCTGTCTAAACCTTTTCAAAGCCTCTTGCTATGTCCCTACCACATGAACTTGATGTGTTGGCAGTAGCCTGGGTCCAAGATCCAAGACATTTCTCCATCTCTTTGTCAAATTCGACGTGTGTATGGTACTCCTTGCTTGCTTTTAATGGAAGACTAGAGAGAGTAGATTTCCTTCATCATTTCATTAGTGATGGAGTCCTCTTTGAACAAATTTTCTTTGACAAAAGCTGAATTGAGATTTAATTTCCTATAGGAGAAAGGTACACCCGAGGTCTCATCTTGGAGGTGACAATGAATATCCTGAAAGCAACAATCACCAAAGTCTTGAAATCTTCTCCATTCTTCCAGCTATTCCTTAATTCTCCCAAAGCCTCCTCTAACACCTTGATTTTCCACTCCACACTAAATACCCATGACTTTGAAAAATTATCTTTCACATCATCAAAGAACTTGCTCACCATCAAAATATTTTCATCACTGGCCTCGCCCCATGAGGCGAAGATCAACTATGTAGCTGCTCTAGAGTTTGAGCTCTTTATCCATATTTCCAATGGTGGAGGAGAGTTTTGTTATAAATTATTTACCTTCTCATTGATCTTGAAGGCTTCACCAATGAAATTAAACCCCGCAATAAGCATATCATCCACCATGGCCTCTATATGCCTCCCATAGATGGAGTATATGTGTATGTCCTTGATGCTCTAACTTCATCTTGACCGAGGATTACAAGGCGGTGGAAGAGCAGTCGAGGGGTGGGATCTAACACTTTATCTTTAGATAAAAGACTTGATGAAAATTGAAAGCACTTGAGCCTCGCTCCTAGTTGTTCTATAGTTTGTTGTCATTTTTCCACCCTCCCAATGACCCCGGTGACTGTCTCCTAAAGATTGTGAATCTCACCTTCGGGGGTGGACTCTGCCATGGAGATCCTCAAAAGTTCTAGATCAAAAGCCCAGTAAATCCTACTTTGGATTGTCAACCTTGGGCTTGGCTATCTCCAAGAATTGCTGACCTTGGGCATCATATACTATTCTTGAAGTGGTCTTGGCTTTTTTGGTAGGAGTAGAAGGAGTAGTGCCCAATAAGGCCGCCACAACATCAAAGTTGGGTCCCGAGATTCGAGAAGAAGACTTCCTCTTCCTACTATAAAAAAAGTTTGCATCCATGTGAAAGAGGAGGAGGAAGAAGAAGGGGGCAAGAGGACCAAGAGAAAGGAAAATCATGGCACTAAAAGTGTGCACTGATGTTGCTTGTAATTGAGATGTGAGTCGGGCAATTGAGGCTTCGGTACAAAGGAGCTAATGGTGCTTGGAGGCTTAGTGCTTTCAACTTCTTTCTCTATCTCTATTGGAGTCCCCGAAGCATCTGCAGAGTTGGTATTTCATTATCTTCACTTTCACCGAGAAAATGATGTTCTCTCGGTCCAAGAAGGAAATTCTAAATGCTTTGGTAGAGGATCCTCTTCAAGGGGCTCTTTCTTAACCTCCTTCACTTTGTTTTGATATACTTGAGTGGAGGAAGAGGGAGTGGAGGAGGTAGGTCCTTTACTTCATGAGGCGGGAGGAGTCTGCACAGAACCTCGAATCGGGTGTTTGTGCCTCCTTCACTGGGTTGAGGTGTCTTTGGAAGAGGATTCACCTGTGTTCTTCCTTAACTCATGAATCTTCCTATCCAACCAAACTTTGGTTCTTACTAGGACAGGGGCTAGGATCTTAGCCAAATCATCTTTTTCTTTCTTAAACCAATCCATGTCCTCTATAGGAGTATGCTTGATCACAGTTTCATACTCATATGATAACAGGTCTGTGTTGTCATCCTGAAGCCCTTTAGGAATTTGATACAAGTTAAGCTCTTGTATTAGCTGAAGGGGAAACCTACCATAATGTCTCCTTCTTGCCTTGAAATCATCTGCACAATTAGCCCAATAATCTTCAAGTGTATGCCCTATGATAGTAATTAATTATGAGATTTTGTTCAATAAATTTCTTTAAGTCAAAACAAGTTTGGGCCTAAATAAATGGGACAGGTGATGGCAGCTAGGGATCTCTCTATGTTTTGGGCATCCAGAGCCATCTTGCATGTGTAGTTCCCCAAAGATATGGGGAAGTGCAGACCAGTGATTTTCTTATCTCTACAAGTTCTGTGCAACTTGTCCAATTGCCTGCATACCTCAATCAAGGCCATTTTGTCACTACAGAACATGGGGAGCTTGAGAGGAGTGCTCTCATAGCCTGCTAGCCTGATATAAGAGAATCTCCTGAACTGAATGAAGTAAGCTCCGTACTTTGCTATCAGGCTCATGGCTTCATCTGAGAATCTCTTGGCAGTGTCACTTTCTAGAAGTCTAACAATATACATGGTGAAAGCATCATTCACCCTCCTGAAATTGTGATTGCTGGTGTTCAGTGTGAACTGAGGGCAGTAATCATAGATGGGATCATCTTTCTGAGCATCAATGTAGGTGAAGCCAAACCATTGTCTCGAAGCTGCAAGGGTATACATTAGATAAGAAGTCATGTAAAACTTCTTAGTATGCTGCACGTTGGATAGTTGATCTGTCAAGTTCATGTAGATAATCTCTACCCAATTGATGCTCTGAGTACCCTCACACACAATGTTGATGAGCGGGCACATCCAGAAGTGAAACTCGTTAGTAGAGGGCAAGCCCATGACCCGTGCTAACAGGATTATGAAATCGGACAATTCCTCATTGAAATCAGATCTGAACAGAGCCTTGGATAGATGGGACACCCCTTTCTTAGGGTTTTTAAACCAATACTTCACCACTCGGCCTTGTATTTTTCACTATCTTGGTCAAAGAGTGCCTGTGCTTGGTTTTGGGAAATCACAATAGAGTTGTCCATTTCTGGGATTCTTAGGGAAATGGAAATGGCATGGCAGCTTTTAAAGCTTGGTGATGAGCTCCGTGTATGTTTATTAATTCATTCGAGCCGTGGTCAAGTGAGTCCCAAGGTGAGTACTTTGTCTCGCACATTGCACTGAGATGGGAAAACCAGCAGCAAATGCCAAACCGCTATCATTAATCATCTGTGCCATAGGAGAAGGGTTCAGGTTTGTTAACCTAGACCAAAAATCGGCAAAGTCTAGGTGGTGAACTTCACTATCCCCGATATCGTGAACGGTAGATTCGAGTGGTGAAACATACTCCTAGCCCTAGAATTTAATCTTCATAATGGTTTGCTTTTAAAAGTAAATTTGTAGTTTGAATCTGAAATGAAAGATGCAAGGGAAATGGGGACATGAGCAGAGATTTCAAACACAAGAGCAATGAGCAAACGAGAAAGTAGTGTGTGAAAATGTGAGGATGGGCGTCTATAAATAGCCATTTAGGAGAGATAAGGTCATAAATGTGCATTAAATACATATCCACCAAATCAAAAAGTACGCATTGGGAAGAGTGGGAAAAATTAGCCCTGGATGGCCTTTGGTTCATTTGGGACACGCGGGATGCAAAAAGCGTGATTCTACTGATGCGGGTAATGGGGACATAATGCACAAATGTTTTTGGGACATGAGGAACCAAAGTATGCATGAAGTGCATGATGTGGTCAAATGCAGGCGATAAGGGAACAGAGAGCCCGCCTCGAAGCTTGGGATAGTTGGAACAAAAAGTTCCAATGGGCCCGCAAGAAAACAAATTTGGATAAAGCGCTGATCGGCGAATAGGAGCCCAAATGAACTTGGGACACATGGGACAAAAATGTCCGACAGACCCGCAAATCACACAAATGACTCCAAAAAATGCATATTTTTCCAACTTCTTGACTTTTCCCTTTACCGTAACAATGTAAAAGGTGTTAACTCAAAAAATTTCAATTTTTAACTTTTCAAAAGAGGGGAAATTTTGAGAGGACAACACATAGTAATGATCATTCAAAGAAGAAGTAGAAGACTATAGGATGGTAATATGATGCCCCCTCATGAGGTTAGGTGGGGAGGAATGATGCAGTATCTACTTGAAAAGAGAGGAGATGCCCCAGTGAGAAGATGGAGTTATGGGTGAGAGGATGAGAAGATGATAGGATACCTCAGTCATCGATGTAGGACAAGGGTGTAGGATGTTTTTATTTTGGATGTATGATGCTCCAATCAATGATTTATGACAAGGGGTTTGGTTTAGTATTTTGGGTTTAGATTTTATGATGCCCTAGTCAATGATGTATGACAAGGGTGATGAGTTTGGATTTGGATGCCCTGGTAAAGGGGTTGATGTTTTGGATGTATGAATATTAGATGTTGCTGGATTTTGGATGTTTGGATGTTGTTGGATCACAAGATTTTGGATTTTGGATGCCCCAGAACGGGGGTAGGATGTTTAATGGTTGGATTTTGGATGTTTTGGCTAGGGGTAGAATTAGACATGATCTTGGATTGATGATGTTTTTATGTTAGATATTGTATTTGTATGATTTGGAGTTTTGGATGCCCCAATAAAGGGCTAATGATTTTGATTTTGGATTTTGGATGTTGGATGTGAATATGTTTGGATGATAGGACTTGATAGGATTGATTGAAAATGTTGGATATATTTATTGGATGAATAAGATTTGATGATTAGATGTTAGATGATTGATGAAGGTTTGGTTGGATAAGGTAATAATGATTGATGATGTAAAGAGGCGGTGCTATATTGTAAAGATCCCACAATTATCATCATTATAAATTTTATTAAGATGTGTCATAGAGAAAGATGCACTAATGGTATAAAGACCATGTTGTTTCGATTACTAGACACCCCGTCCTCATATTATCAAACATATTAATATATAAAAAAGATGGTCCTCATATCATTGGACCATGTAAATAAAAAGAAACAAAAGTGACCTCATATCATCAGCCAAAATATGATGCAAATGCAAGAACAAGTAAACAAACACACACACACACAAATGCATGCAAAAGTGTTTAAGATTTTATTTGTTGATTTTTATGGATTTTTAATTTTTTTTTTTGGATTTTTAAGAGTTTTTTTATTTTTGGATTTTTAAGATAGTTTAAATTTGGTGGGATGAAGATGTGATAGGGATGGGTGGGGTTGAAAGGAGGTGACTTTCTCTTATAAGTCCCAAGGTAGATGTGGATAGGGAGTAGGGGTAAAGGGATGATTTTGGGATAGGATAAGGGATGTGGGATAAAGGGATGATTTTGGATAGGATAAAGGATGTGGGATAAAAGGATTGGTTATATAAGATAAAGGAAGTTTGATAGGATGAGGGATGTGATGAGCAGGATATGGGACTAGGTGATAACTTAGTTGATCAGATAAGGTAGGAGGATAAGATAGTTCCCTAGGTAAAGGTTGGGATGATGGATGATAGTATAGTTTTTTTTGACCCCAAGTGTAAGGAAGAATAAAAAGTAAGGGATGGTGCCCCTAGCGGATTATAAAGTTTCCCCCAGTCATAATTATGAGGGGTTAAAGGAAGTATAAGGGTGGATAGGATAAAACAATAGGATCATCAATTTACCATGGATGATGGATGGAAAAGTATGTGGATGTAAAGGAAGGATGGTTTGGAATGGATGATGAACAAAAGATGAGCTTAAAAGCACATGTTATAAAATAAAAGTAGGAATAAAACAAGAGTGTGACCAAGGTCTAATCATTTAACATATAAGCACGGTGTCTCTTCAAGATCAAAGTGTGTAAAAGTGACAGATTAATTACCACTTGAAGTAAAGAATTAATGGGTAGTATGTGAAGACAAACTAGCCAATGTATAGGGAGTGATTAAAACAAGTAGTCCGATAGAAGGTGAATGAAGGTTAAGCCATGCACTACTCCACCGCTAGCCCGACATCCATATCCGTGATAGAGATACATTTGATTCTTATCACAACATTTCTCTACTACTATTCAGGCATCCATAGCCAGCCCCAAAGAGAGTTGCTGGAAACACCCCTAGAGAGAGTCTTGAGGTGGATTTTATATGATATTTTTTATTTTGATATGATTGTTTTGATCTTTTTCTTTTTGATATTTGATAATTTTGATCCACTCTCTTAAAACATCTAGGGGTTAAGAATCACAAGTGGCTTGATGGGGGGATGGAGATGAGTGTGGTGATGACATTAGCTAGAGTGTCATAAGATGCACCCAAGGGTATTCATCACAAGTTAATTAAGATGTGTGATTAAGTGATTGGATCTCTAAGATATGATCGTTCTTGGATGTTGATAGTAAGGATAGCCCAAGGTCACACAAGTGTAATAGTTGTTAATGAATTACATCATGTGTGAGAAAAATGATTACATGTTCAAATAAATGGATGATAGAGGATATTAATGGATGTGAGGATAAGGATGGATTAGACACAAAGGGATGTAGATGTTGGATGGAAGGAGGATGGGTGGGAAGGAAAGAACATCCGTGTGTAAAAGACAACCTAAATGCTCAATCTGATTTTAGGTGTTTGGGATGTATAGGGGGATTAAAGGATTGAGGATTGGTATATGGGTTGGTGGGATGATCAAGAAAATTTTTAGGATTGGATTTTGATTGGGTATTGTTAGTGTGAGGTTTATATCCTAAGCCAGATTGTTCAGGGTTGGGAAGATGGGTGATGGGAGTAAGGATGCCTTGTTTATGAATACCTAAGCCTTTACCATGATGTTTCATGTTAGAAAACATATTTTTGGCTATAGGAGATGAAGTGGATGGGGAAGATGATGCCATGTGGTCATCATGAGACTGGGGGTTTGTAGTTTTTTCATCCGCTAGGAGACCGGTCTTAATAAAGGATGGGGGTGAGATTTTTTTTGATTAGTGGTCGATGAGGGATTTTTGGATGTACAATGAGAATTGGATGGTTGATGATATTTGGATTTAGATGGTTAGGATATAAAGGTGGTGGATAGAGAGGTACAAGAACAAAACCCCACGGTTAATGAGATTTTGGACATAATACTAAAATTGTATGCAACGATTGGTCAAATTTCCATGGGTGCGATGGAAGTCATAATAATAGTTATCCCAATACCAAGCGGTTTTGGGAATGTTTGATACCATTATTTTATTGGGGATTGATGATCATGTTGAAGGTTTTTAAATGATAGAAGATGGTAGTTAGGGATTCACCTAAGGAGGAAAAGGTGATTGGGGTTGGCAAGATAGATGGTGTGGGTAATAAAGGTGGGTTATGTAGGATATGTGTAGGAGTGGGTAGGATAGGAGAAGATTTATTTGATTGATGTGATTCAAATGTATATTTAGGATGTGGATTAGATGTTTGGGATTTGGGAGGTTGGTTTGTTTTTGATTGGTTTGAGTATGTGGTTTTGAGGGAGATTATTTTAACTTAGGATTAGATTGTTTAGGATTAGTAGATGTAGATGAAGGGAATGGGGTAGATTTAAATGAAGGGGGTGGTTACTATATGGGGGTCATGTGAGATTTAGGTGATGTATATAAAAAATATGTGTTACTATAAAATGCCAACAAGAAACAACAAAACTCGATTCCTATTCTAACACTTCTAATTTCTACCTCAAATAGAGCTAGATGGAAAGAGAGAGAAAGCAATATATGATCCGTAAAATTCTACCTTGAAACTCTACAAATCACACAACTATGTTGTTCTACTTTCAAATTTGGAAAATGACATATTTTCTTGAAAACTTAGAGCTTTATGACTGATTATCTAGTGTTATAGAAAGGAAATTGTAGAGAAGGAAATAATTCAAAACTTCAACACCAACAATTTTATCCTCGAAACCTCCAATGGAGGAAAACCAATGGGAAGGGAAAATTCTCTTTCTTCCCACTTTTATTGGTCTAATATAGACAATTACAAATTACAATAAGTATGAAAAGAAGCAACAATGTAAACCTTCTCTCCAATTAATTGCTTGCTCTATTTCTACACCTTGCGCCTACAATTCCATTCCAACACTGAAGATCTTTCTCACTGCTCTCATTAAACTCGCTTCTAGATATATCTGGATCTTTGAATTCCTATTATCTTGTTCCTTTATGCATTTATAGGCATTCACATGTCATCCCATGTCCTGGAGGAGTGAAAGGAATGGAAGGGGAAGAGACATGGTTGGGTGCTTCAAATTCACGTCCATTCGTGTTCCATTCTTCTTTTGTTCGAAAGTGTTAGGATAGCCACTCGAGTAGACTAGTGGTCTTAGGACCGCTGCCCTACAGGCAGAAGTTTTAGGACTGCCACCTCTCGTAGGCGTGATTCTCAATCCGTTGCTTTACATTTTGATTAAGTGGCGGTTCCTTCCAAAACCTCATTTTATTCATTTTTCTTGTTTCTTGTTCTTGGTGCTGATGGCCCGGATGAAGTGGCATGTTTTTCTCGGATCTCTATGGATCAATATACCGTACTTACCTACAAGTGGATTATCCTCCTTTCTTATTGGATGTGCTCTTGGATTTATTTTTATATTGGAGGATTTCTTGATTTTTGCTTCACTAATTTGTGTGGATTGATTTGAGCAGCACCACCCCCTTGGATTGTATTGGATGATTGATGAAGATTTATTGATTATAGATGAAATGATGGATGATTAGATGATAAAAATATGAAGTAGCAAGATGATGGCCTCCCAAAATAACTTTCCCCATGGAGGATGAGAGTGCAAATTTATAGTTTGTGAGTGGAAAATTCAATGGCTAAGATTGAGCCATGTTGGATTGAGATCAATGGTGGAGGATTGATGAGAATAATGAAGGATTCTAGAATGGAAATCTTTAGAATTTTTGAGGAATCTCCATTGAATTAAAAATTAAATGGAATAGTGTAGATTCCTTTGAATATTTGAAAATGAGAGGGAGAAATGGAGAAGCTTCTAGATTTAGAAGCCTCTAGATTTAGAGTGAGGATGTGCACATGATTAGGATTAGATTAGGTTAAATAAATATGATTAGAGATGTGATTTGATGGAAAGGCTAGGTGTAGGGATGTGTAGGGTAGGTGGTAGGTGAGATGTAGGAATATTAAATTCCTAGAAAATGTTAATGAGGATTTAAATAGGATAATATGATATTGTAATGAAATAAAATGGATTAATAATAAAATGGGATAAAAGGATTAATGATATATAATATATGTTATAAAAGGGATTTTTAATGGGATATTTATATAAATGATGAAATATTAGAATAAATGGATTAATGATGGAATGAGATATTACATGATAAAAAATGAATTAAAATGGATCGGTGGCATATAAATGGTGATTAGCCTAACATGCGGGACATGATTAATGTTAATTAGTCATGTAGACATTTTAGGTGTCTATAGTTAGTTTATTTCCTTTTCTCACGCCATTTAATTTCTTTGAATGGAGACAAAAATGGTTATGACATCACGTGGTAAAGGGTTGTTCTGTATCACCATAGGAGTGGAAAAAACCAAAATCTAAACCTGAAAAACCTAAGTGGTTTAACCGATATGGCAAAGCCTTAGGTATTCTCTATATGTCTGTCTCTTCTAAATTTATCTTCCACATCAAGTCTTTCAGAACATCGATGGATCCTAGAAAACTCTTGATGATATGTTTGGAAAAAAATATGACATGAGAGCACATGACTTGAGAGAGAATTGCTAGGATTAACTCCTAGAAACTTTAATAGCCTACAAAATTTCTTCTCAAAGTTTTTCCACACTATATTACTAGTGAAAGAATGTGGATTTGACAAAATGGATTCCTAGTTGATATTATAAATTTTTCTAAGCTTGTCCCTGAATACTCCTTCATTTCTACTTTCCATGCCATGAAAGAAGCTCTAGGGACTGCTTGGAAAATGACCTCATTTGACAACTTTTCATCCCAAATCATTCGAGAATAAGATAAGTTGTTTAAATGTGAACATTCAAATCCAAGTCACATTCCCTTATAAAAAGTATTGGTAAGGAAAGGAAAAGAAACAGGAAAAGAAAAAAGAGAAAAATGACCAACATAAGAAGGAAACCAAGATCAACCAAACCTTACATGAACACTTCTTCTAAGCCCAAAGAAAATAAGGAAAAGTGTAAGTGTTCCTATTGTAAGAATATTGGTAATGAGGAACATCAATGATTAAACTAACATGGAATATTATAGTCTAATTTGATGTTATAGAAAAAATAAAAATGAATATAAGATGTAGTAAATATACCCAAGCAATCTATATGAAACCCTAATGTGAAAAGAGGGTTAGAAAGGCCTTAGATTATTCATCGAGGTTGCGGGACTATGTCGCAGTGGAGAACAATTGAATAGGAGGAGGAAATTGTTGCACAAGATCCTGAGAAAATGCATATCCAAGTTGTCTAGCTGGATTGGGGCACCTTGAAAAGTGATTAGGCTCCTGAGGCACCCGGTCTGAAATTTGGGTTCCCCCGATATGTGAAAAACTCGCAAACCTCCTCCAAGGTGTCACTAGATGTTTGCATGTGTTCACTTCCTTCCAGTGAATTTCGTTGTATGATCACTAAAGCACCGGTAAACCTGCAATAGAAAAATCACCTGTAAAACCCCATATAAAGCATCAAAACCCTAAAAGGAATGATAACTAGATCATGCTAAGCCACAAAGAAATCAGATGCTAATCTGAACACCATGCTCAATAAGATGAAAGTAATTCATTAGCATAAATTTAATAAAACCTTTGCAAACAAATGAGAAACAATATCATATATTATTATGGAAATCAATGAAATACAATAAGAATGGACCTTGCTTATATAGGAAAGGAAGGTCAATCTAAGAACCAATTAAGGTCATAGATCAAGCCATAAATCAAGGAAATAACTAGTCAAGACCATATATTTAGGAAGAACTAGTCATCAAAGATCTAGTCAATACCATATATTAAGGAAAGAACTATACCTAAAAACTAGATAATATCTCCCTAATATCTAAATAAAATAAAATAAATATCAACACACATAAGTGGGTGAAGATAAATACAATAAAGTTAAATAAAGTACCTAGGTAAACATGAGATAAGGTAAATACCTACTCTAACACCCTCCTCAAGTGAAGCTAGGGGTCCAAAATAAAAGTGGCATATCCACAATATGAGTCCCGATAACTAGACCTGATTAGGTACTCATTTACAATATATCCATGAAGAAATCTTGAACCAAAATTAGGAAATAATCCGCTAGAAGGAAAGATAAAGAAGAAGAAGGAAGATGTTCTCACAAAAGCCCCCAAGAATAAATTCCAAAACCCTAAGCATGGAATACAACTCAAATTAGTGAGGTGATGTAAAAGGCTTCGTAAAGATGTCTAAAACTCACATGAATCACAATATAATCCATGTAAATAATTTCATCCGAATGTGTTGACAAATGAAGTGGATGTGTATCTCAATATGCTTGGTCTGTTGGTGCTTAATAGGGTTGCGATAAATGTGAATTGCACTTTGGTTGTCACACCAAAGTATAGTCGGTGAATCTTGTGGGAATCCAAACTCTTTCAATAACTATCAAAGCTAAAGAATCTACTAACTCAATGTAACTGTTTCCTTGTACACTTCCTCTGAAGATGAAAGTGCAATATCTTATTGTTTTTTTCATGCCCAAAAAACTAGATAAGAACCAAGACAAAAAATATATCCAGAAGTGGAACGCATGTCATCAATAGAATCTACCCAATCTAAATATGTATACCCAACTAACTAAGTAGAACCCCTAGTGTAGTGGACTCCAAAGTGAGAAGTGCCACAGTAAATAGTACAAAATCCTTTTTAGTAGCCTACCGAGTGACTACTATGAGGAGAATTTGCAAACTTGGAAACAAGCCCTACTACAAATGAAATATCAGGGCAAGTATGGGTCAAGTACATGAGACTTCCAACCAACTACCTATATAATGTAGGATCACAAAGTGGAGTGGTACATGTGGAAGTAAGAGTAACCCTAGATTGAAAAGGAGATGGACTTGGCTTGAAATCAGCCACATCAAAGTATCGAAGAAAATCATGGGTGTAATTTTTTTATGACTTAAATGAATCCTAGATATGTCTGAGAAATCTGCAATACAATGAAATAATGCAATAACCCAAGATCTGTCATGTAAAATGTGTAGAAATATCCTCTGAATACTCTAAATGTGGGAAGAAGAGCTTCTAGTAAGTAACAAATCATCAACATACAAGACAAGTATCACAATATCCTCTCCAACATGCTAAAGATATACTGTATGATTTGAGTGACAATGAAAAAAACTAGTAGATAGAAGAAAATAATCCATATTCTCATACAAATCCCGAGGGGCTTGTTTAAGACTATAGAGAGACCTTCGGAGTCTACAAACAAGAGAAGGATCATGAAAAAATCTAGCATATTGCTCCATTTATATTTCCTCTTGTAAATATCCATGTAAGAAGGCACTCTTTACATCCATCTGGTATACGGGCCACCCCTATGATGCAAAAATAACAAGTACTAGGCACACAAAATCCATCTTGACAATAGGAGAAAATTTCTCGAGTAACCAATACCTTCAACTTATGAAAAACCCTTTGAAACAAAATGAACCTTATACTTATCAATGGACCTATTAGCTGCATATTTGGTTTGATATACCCACTTACACCTAAACATATTTCTTCCTTTAGGAACAAATACCAAATCCCAAGTATGATTCTTCATTAAATAAGAATACTCAACCGCCATTTCATCACCCCACTCCTATATCCCATAAGCTTGAGAAATACACCATAGATCCTTGAAAACTACCGACACAAAATTCCAGAACATTTAGAATGTGCTTGATCATGCCTAGTGGGTGGAAGATCTTGAATGAAAGGTGATGGCTCAGAAACTATAGTATGAGCCCAGTTAGGCATATTGATAACATTAGTGGGAATAGGATCCTCTCCGGAATTTATAACCTCCTCATCAACCTCCTCAAAGAAAGGATCCTCAAGAAGAGATAAAGAAGAATAAGTAGGCATAGAAGAAGATGAAGAATCATGAGGTGTGAAGCGCTCATAAAATTAAACATGTGTTTGAAAAATAACCTCATGAGTATAAGGATATAAAAGTCGATAAGCTCTCATGTCCTCACGATACCTACAAAGATAAAGGGTTTTTTCTTCTTATCTAAGGTTTTAATTTTATTCTTAGGAACAAAGCCCCAAACCATGGCTCCTAGACTCGAAAAAAATGAGACATTGAGCTTAGTTTTTGACCAAGCTTCCTTTGGATTCAAATGCTCAAGTGCTATGTGTGGTGTGCGATTCTGAATGTAGTTAGCATAATTAACTTCTTTTGTTTGGTATATAGGTATATATCTAGAATGCACCATGCAATTAGCCATTTCCTTCAAATTTTGATTCTTCATTCTACTAAGCCATTTTTGTGTGGAGTATGATGAATAAAATCTTTGGTGAATAATGCCGAGTTTCCAAAAATTTTAAAAACTCATTGTTACAAGTAATCCCTATTATCAATGCGAAGGTTCTTTATGCAACTAGAAGATTGTTTCTTGACCAAAGCCTTAAAGACTTTGAAGCATGAAAAACATGACTTTTTCTTGAAAATAAACCCAAGTACGCCTCGAGAAATTATAAATAAAGGTAAGTGCATACTTAGCTCCATTGAAAGAGGGGTTATAAAAATTATCAAGTCACTATGCACAAGCTCAAGTGGTGAAGAAGCTCTCTTGGACAAATTCTTAGGAAATGGATCTTGGTTTTGTTTCTCTAAAATCCCTCAAGACAAGAAACTCTAGGAAGACCATCAACCATACCATGAGTGCTAAAATCCTTCAAATATTTGTAAGTGAGATGTCTAAATCTCTCATGCCAAAGCTTACTCTCTGAATTTGCATGAGAAACCAATCTTGTACCTATAGAGGAAGTGTCATCAAAACACTCAAAGTGATTTAGTCTAAAACTATGATCAACAATACCTTGAGAAACAAGTGAATGAGGCTCCAAAACATTTCGTACTTCTACCCCATGTGGTGTAAAAGTCACTATTTTTGCTTGACCAGAATGACAACTTTGATATACATAGAGAAAAATTGTAGTAATGTTAGAAAAATATAGTACATCTTGGATATTTCCACCATCAAGGCGTATGCCACCTTTTCCTTTAAAATAAATAAAGGAATAATCTCCAACCTCAATTTAGGAATTATAACTCAAAACTAGAGATACAAAAGACTCCTTGGAAGAAGTCATGTGATGAGAAGCAATAGAATCTATAACCCAACTTTCGTAAGTGGTGATTGAGATCTCCCAAAAAAATTAAGTGCTTTTCTATGATGATTAGAAGAAGGTGGAGTGGAGATAGAAATTTTGTGTTTCTAGAATGCATCCTCTAAGGCTTACATTCGCTCATAACACCTATGTTCTTCATGACCAATACCCCCACAAAAAAATCATGAAAGGCTAGACTTATTCTTGGATTTAAAAGACTCATTGGGTTTAGAGTTGTTTTCTTTGGGTTTAGGAGAACTTTGAGATGGAGAAGGGGTGGATTTGGTTTTAATGTTTGGTTTTCCCTTTCCCTTAGGATTAGATACAACTAATGAATTTTGAGAGGTTGAAGACTCAAGGTTAGATAATTTGGATTCTTCCCTAGTAAGTCTTTCACAAAATGTTTCTAAGTCAGCATTTTGAAGGTGTCACCTAAGGTATCCATGCTAGAGAAAAAATTTAGAAGAAAATATTTGGAATGGTCCTCTCAACTTGGTAGAATTAAGTAAACACACTCTTCATCTTTATTATCTCTTCCACTCCCCTTAAATTGTGTCAACAAATGCTTGAACTTAGTGAGAGTTTATAATTGTTGGAAAATATTCAATATTAAGAGAGGTGATCTCAATTTCAAGTTGCACAGTTCTCATATGATCCGCTTTACCGAATAAAACCTCTAATTTCTCCCATATTTTGAAAGGAGAGTCACATTTTTCCAAATGAAACAAAAGACTATCATTTACATAAGTTCCTATCAAACCCATACACTCATAAAATTTGCATTGGTACTAAAATTTCTCATATTCTATAATGAAGACTGGTTATTTTGAAGAAGTTAAAGCCCATAATCCTTTCCGCTTAATGATTTTTCCATTCTTGGTTTCCATGTGTGGTAATTATGTGTTGTTAATGGCTCAACATGATCTAATGCAGAAGTAGATAAAGATGCCATTCTCAAAAATCACAAAAAAAATGCAAGAACCAAGTAATGCAACAAGACCCCCATATTTTGGCACTTTATAATTGAGTGCATGTTACAATATGGAACTTTATAGTTATAGTGTGTTTATCAAAATAAATATTTCTAATAGAAGAAACACAAAAAATAAGCACTTTCGCAAAAAATGGCACTCAAATCTATTACCAATCAAAAGATACAAGCTTTTCAATTTTATGCTCTACTATTTATTTTAGTTGCCACTATAAAAATAAAATGCCCTTACCTTCACCACACAAATAAAATCAAAGGGAGTGGGATTTAACCACAAGTTTAAGCCCTCATATGACCCTACCATATGACTAGGGGCTAAGGATTTCAATGGGTATTTTCAGATTTTCACGAAATAATAGAGCGTGTACATGCGAACTGTGTGTGCCCTACCAAAAATGGGAAACAACATCCCTCTAGAAAAATTCTAATGCACGCCAACTAAAAATTTTGTAAAAAAAGAAAAAAACCCATTTTTAGGTTTCCTTCCATGCATGGAGACATAGATTCCAAAGCATCCTAGTATGTTCCTCCGTAACAACAAAAAAACTCCAAAAACAACTACCTCTAGAAAGGGTCAATATTGAGGTTTTCACACCATCCGAATTGAATGGAAGGCTCTGTTTTGCATAAAAATTCACACAAAAAAATACAAACAAATCCCAAATATATCAAGTATACAAAAAACCTTATTTACAAAATAAAACTTACAGATAGATGTCAACAACAATCTCCTGCTCTGATACCATAAAAGAAGCGATAACCAGATTCATGCCAAGCCACAAATAACTCGGATGCTAATTAAACACCATTCTCAATAATATGAGAGTAATTTGTCAAAATAAATTTAATAAAACCTTTACAAACAAATGAGCAACAATATTATGTATTATTATGGAACTCAATGAAATATAATGAGAATGGACCTTGCTTATATAGGAAAGGAAGATGAATCTAAGAAATAGTCAAGGTCGTAGATCAAGCCATAAATAAATGAAGTAACTTGTCATCAAAGAACTAGTCAAGACCATAGACTTAGGAATAACTAATCATCAAAGATCTAGTCAATACCATAGATCAAGAAAATAATTATACCTAACTTAACAACTAGATAATATCTCCCTATTATCTAAATAAAATAAAATAAATATCCACACACATACGTGGGTGAGGATAAATAAAATAAAGGTAAATAAAGTACCTAGGTGAACATGAGCTAAGGTATATATCTACTCTAACAAACCCTAAAAAAGAAAGATTCATATAGAGGGGTCAAACTGTCCTCAGTGGCCACAATGGTGGAATTACTAACTAAGTGTTGCACTACATCTCAAACCCAATGTAGTTCTAGGTGTGTGTGTGTGTGTGTGTGTGTGTGTGCGCACGCACGTGCATGTAGAAATTGTGCCCTAGGTGCTCTTGTGCAAGTCTAAATTTGATATTAATAGAAATAACTAGATGTAGAATGTAAGTAAATGGTGCATGGAATAGAATAAACTCCCCTCCTATGAAGTGTGATGCAGATGAACTAGCCTTTGTCCCTTATGATGGATCTAGATGGATGCAAATGGAAATCTATATGCCTTGGATAGATGCAACCTTAGGTGGTTATAGTAAGTGCTTAGTGCTTAGTCCCTCATTATGGTCTCATAACTTTATATTTATATGGTTCTCTTGTTTCTAATTTTTTAATTAATGAGAAAACTCGACACCCAAAGCGATAGAAATATCAAATAGATGTAAAGTTCCCAAAGGTGAGAGTAAAGTACAAAGAGGATCAGGGCACTGGGCACCCTAATCTTGGCTGGGAATCCCTAAAGAAGAAATAGGAAAATATAGTATGCAAATATGGGTGGGAAAGTGTGGGTGCAAGAACAAAAGAAACGATGGAAAGAAAAGTAAAAATGGCCAAATACATGGGTTAATTAGTACTCTTTTCACTCAAGAACTATATGAATAATATTATGAGACTGGGACTAAATAATTACCCAAAGTGCGTGATTTAGTGTCTATATTTTCCCCTACTTTATGTTGGTGAGTAGAATGCTCGGTAACATAAAGTACATAGAGATGTGTACCTGATATCCATGTAGAGTATGTATAAAATGCACCAAGGGACTAAATAAAGCATGGAGTGGCAAAAAGATGGGCGTAGAGATTAAATATGCAAAAGTGTAAAAAGTGATGAGAGTGAACCTAGGGAAGAAGTGTCTGTGTAGATGCCAATGTGTGTGATGTATGTGTATGTTAGTATCTTGTGTGTGATGTCAATTGATGCCATTGTTGTTGTTGACTACTTACTTACCATATGGATGGACCTATAAAAGAGAATACGTTCAGTAGTCAAATACACATGTATATGTGTAAAAACACATGTATATATGTAAAAACATGTAATGAAAGTACAAAAATGAAAAAGGAACATGTGCACTTGATCCGTGATAAGAAAATGGGTGTAGAAATCATCTTATAAACACCGATGAAGTGTGATTTTTGGGCAATCTCATGCCATTGGCCGAAGAAGTGCATGGAGAAAGATGTGTTATTCTCTAACTGTAATCTTTGCTTTCCGAGAGTGTGAAGAGATCTTTATCTTGCCTAGTTTTTGGGTGATCGCGCCACTAGCCAAAGAAGTATAGGGAGGAAAGTACGATGTTACTCCAACCTGTAACTAATCCCAAATTGCTAAGGACAATTTTCCTGTGTTATTCTCTAACTCAGTAACTAACTCGTTGTATAACGCATTTTTTCATGGATGGAAACTGAAAATTGAAGGCATGTATTGAGTACTTGTGATGTGTAGTGTGTATAAACTCAAATTATCCCCCTCTTTTGGGGCACATGTGACATCATGGATAGGAGAATGTGGCCCTAAAAGAGGAACGAATGTGAAAAATGTGCCCTGTAGGTGGGAGGGGATGTGCACGGTAAAACCAAGGCACATATAAACAAGTGGCTAGAGACAAGTGTTAGTGAAAAAAAAAGAAAAACATGCATGTAGTAAACAAGTGTAATCTACACATAAACTATGTAAGATAGAATGTAAGTAAACACACAAGAAACCTATCATAGACCATGAAAAGTAGGATGTAAACATGGGATATCACTTATGATGTTGCAAGACACTCAAGTCGTAGTGGCCACAAACAAATAAGTGTGCACACCAAACAAAGGGAAAGCCCCACATACAATAGCAAATAATGAAAAAAATAACAAAAAAAAAATAGCCATGGTAGGAAATAATCCTATAAAACAAATGATGCACATGAAGCACCCACTAGCATGTTAGAAATATAACAAGTATTTCAAAGCATGTATAACTGATAAAGTAGAGTGCTAAGTACAAAATAAAACAATATCACATGTAGTATACGAAGGTGGATGCCCCCAAGAGTTGTTATGGGACTGGTAGTGTGTCAAGCATCCATGCTACCTATAGAAGCTTTGTATCTGTGATCAGAAATAGAAAAGGATGTGAACACACATGTGTGTATGGTAAAGATGATGACATAAAAGAGATCTATCTAACATGTGTAATAAAGAGAACATGTATAATAAAAATCAAGTGTGACTAATATATGTAGCATTATGTGGATGGATGGAGCGGAAAGCATAATGGATGATAGGATCCATGTACCCCCTGAATGAATGAAAGTGTATGCGGTGAGGTTCATTTTTTATGCTCCCTCGTAGTCAAGAATGAACCAAAAATGAGAATGCATCATTGGGAAATGGTCAAACTATGTCTTGTGTATAGTTCTCTATGGTGAATGTGTAGTGGTGATATGCGGCTGAATATGAGATTCGAGAATGTGTGACAATGTAGCCTAAAGTGTATATCACAACTAGATGATGGAAAGAGTGATGATTTATCCTATGTTGTATATCACTAAATGATGCTAGAAGAAGTGACCCTATAGCCTAAAGCATATATCACTAATCTAGTAATGTCACATGAGAAAGGTGTGAATGCGTGAGTATGATGTGGTCCATTTGTGATGTATACCCTCAATAGTCTAGTATGGACCATGAGACTAGAGTGTGTCGGGTAGTGAGTGCAGCACATACAAGTAGATGTGTAAAATGCGTAGTATGTGTAGTGTACATTGTGCAAGTATGTGAGGTTCATGCGTGTAGGAATCCCTCAACAATCAAGTGTGAACCGAAGCACAAGAGTGTGTCATCGGGTAATGATGATATAAATCTATCAATAAGTTTGTAATAATACTTAGAGAAGATTAGTCATCAAGCACGAAGCGTTAAGTGTATGAGAGGATATTGAAATTTGATAGGAATTCAAGGGGAGAGGAGCTATGATGCTCCCAAGTATGTAAGTGATGAAGGTCTAGTCAAAAGACACTAAGTGGATCAATGTAAGGAGTATTTTCCTTAACAAAAGTGATGGGACACTAAGGTGGTAATGTCGTAGGATTATTGAGTAATAGAAGTCAAAAGAGTTAACTCAATTTTGGTGGTCTTACATAGTGAGTGGTTGCATATTTACTGTAGATGACTTGAGTGGAGCCGAATTGAACTGAGATTTAAAGGATGTTTCTTATATTTACTTGGTAATGTCGCGAGATAAATTGAGTGGACTAGTAAGACCATATCCAAGAGTAGGTTGAGTGGATTTAGTAGGTGGAACTTGAGTGGCCAAAGAAGGAACCTTAGAATTGATAGCATGATTCTCATTACACGTAGCGAGGAGAAGATTTAAGAGTCCATTTGGATGTAAAAGTTGTAGATGGGCATGTAATATAATGTTGTGAAGTGATGCTCAAGATGTTTGATTCTACGTTGTAAAACATAGAAATCATCATCATTATGTCTATTGATTCGATGATAATTATAATATGGATGACCTTGATATTTTTCTAGTCGATAAGGAGAATAGTAATTAAAAGGCGGTAAAATGATCAATTGATGACCAAGGAGCTTAGTAAGAATATCATGTTTTTAATATTGTGAGTAAAGTTACGAGGCTCACGGTAATGGTATGACTTGAGGCTCACCAATATGAGCACATGTAGTGGACATAAAATGAATATGAGATGTAGAAGGAGAAAAAACATGAGCCTGAGAAGCATCCTTAAGATGTTGGATTTCAGATTTGAGAGATGTAATCGTGGTTTTCATAGCCTTAAATTTGTCTTGAAATAAAGAATGCAAAGATTTAATTGACTCCAACATGGGTTGATTATATAGAGGATCATAAATACTAGGTTTGTCAAATAAACTATCAAAAATATCACTTTCTTAATGTAGAGGCATATCTCGGGTAAGATACATGGTGTCTGGGCCTTTTTAAGAACAAATTGGCAATTTGGATGCATTTGAAGTAAATCAGATAAAGAAATTTGAGGAATTTTAGGATCCATGATAAAGAATATGATATGCCAAAGAGGGATCCAAAATACTGATCACGAGTGAGGTTCACCAAATGATTAAACTAAAATGGAATATGATAGTCTAATATGTTATAGAAGTAGTAAATAAATGATGATAAAATATAGTAAATATACCCAAGAAATGTAAGTGATGAAATATGAAACCTAATGTGTAAAGAGGGGTAGGAAGGCCTTATTTGAATCCTCGAGGTTGCAGGACTATGTCAAAATGGAGACCTGGATGAACAAGAGGAGGAAAACATCACACATTAGCTTTGAGAAAATGTAGATCCAAGCTGGTTGGCTAGACTAGGGCACGTGTAAAAGGGATTAGGGAACCTAGGGTTTCTGGTCTGTGAAAAATATCTATAAACCTCCTCTAAGGTGTCACTGGATGTTCACCTTTGTTTTCTTCCTATTGGGTGAATGTTGGTGTATGATCATTGAAGAACCGACAAACTTAGAATAGAAGAATCACCTACAAAACCCCAAACAAGGCATCAAAAATACAAAAAGGAAAGATGCATATGAAGGGGCCGATTATCCTCAATGGCCACAATGGTGGACTTACCAATTAAGCATTTTATTATATCTCAAATCCAATGTAGTTCTAGGTGTGTGTGTGTAGAAATATTGACCCAGTGCTCTTTTGATAGTCACACTTTGTGAGTAGAGAGTAATAACTATATGGAGAATGTAAGTAAATGGTGCATGGAATAGAATAAAATCCCATCCTATGAAGTGTGAGGAAGATGAACCAACCTTTTTCCCTTATGATGGAGCTAGATAGATGCAAATGGAGCTCTATATGTCTTGGATAGATGTAACCTTAGGTGGTGATAGTAAGTGCTTAATGAATTATTCCTCATTATAGTCTCACAACTTTATATTTATATGGTTCTTTTGTTCTAATTTCATAATTAACCACCAAAAAGATAGAAATCTCAAATGGCTAGAAAGTTCCCAAAAGGTGAGTGTAAAGTGGATTAGAGTGCCTAGAGGGGACTAAGGTACTTGGGTGCCCAGGTCTTAGTGGGCATCCCGGTCATAAATAGGAAAAACACAATATGCAAATGCAACCGGGAAAGTGTGGGTGCACGACCAAAAGAAATGATAGAAATAAAAGTAAAAATTTCCAAAGACATGGGTTAATTAGTATTATTTTTCACTCAAGAACCATATAAAAAGTAGTATGAGACCGGGACTAAATAATTACCCAAAGTGCGTGATTTAGTGTCTACAATCAAGTATATTAGGAAACAAATAGATCACCTAACTCATTTAATTGAGAAAATTAACATGTTGGCATTGAATTGGAATTGTGTTGTCATTGATGTAAAAGTATGATGTTGTAGGAGTTGTTTACTGGTGTCATTGATGTCCAAAGAAGTATGCTACATTAAGGTTGATTGGGAGTGTCGAGACAAGATGAGTCTTATTTGTCTTACATGACGGTAAATGGGTTCTTGAGTCGGTTTAATAGCTTTTATAGGTGATGAAGTGATTTGGTGATGTTTTTGATTTCATGGAGTGTGATGAAGTACTTAATAGGTGTAGAAGGTTAGCAAAGTGATGTTGAGATTAGATTTGGTAAAACAAACATGTTTAATGTGTTTTTCTAGAGTCCTAGAGAAACGAGAATTTGGTATGGCATGATGAAGTGAAGCATGTAGTAGTTACGTGAGCATGAGAAACATGTAAATGATATTTTGGGAAACTCATAAGTGTCCTATAGTGTTTGTTCATGTGTTAGACTTGGCATTTAGGTTTGTTCCTATACCTAGCCCTTAAGAAAGCATGTCCTAGTGTGGTGGAGTTAGTATGTATGAGTTTATTTGGGAAAATTTTAGCATTGTAGATGTATTGTATGGTTGATATGAATGTGTGGTCAAAATTTCAAGACCTAATATTGAAGAATTTGAAAGTTATTGAATTTTTACTAAAACCAAGTTCTTAAAATTGAGGTTTTGAGCTCAAAGTTGACCTTATGATGCTCATTGGAGAGTTTTTTATTTTACCGGGATCCAAGATCCTAGGGATAGGTGAATAGGTCTATTATGAATATTTTCCAAGTGAAATGAGGTCTTTTGATTGTCAGGTTTTTATGAAAAATTGTTAAGAAGGAAAACTCATTTTAAACCCTCTTAAAACCCTAAGTGTATAGTGACTTTAGAAATCTTGTAAAAATTTTCCAATAATTGATTGAATTTTAAAATTTGATGATTGGAGGTTGCTCTGAGGACTACATATTTCTCTAGGTGATATTTAGAGGTTGTGACGATATACAAGCCCCACTCAAAAATGAAAGTTTCTGGAAAAGTTCAGTTTCGCTCATGTTTTACATTAAACTAGATGACTAAATTAGTTTTGGAGGAATTATGGGAGACATGCTACATGTCCATTGTGTTTTCACAACAATTTTTATCACTTAGGATGTATGTTGAAGTCATTCTTTCTTGATTGGTTTTGGGGTAGTTTTGGCAATTTGAGGCAGTCTAGTTGTAGAGGTGTTTTAGAGATGTCAAAATTTGATTTTGGAATATTTTGAGTTTCAGATGACTCCCCGAGGTCATGATATTTCCATTGGTATATCACACTTTTTTTTTTGAGGTCATTTGATGAAGTTATGGCTTGTTTACTAAAGACTAGTTTTGAGGGTGTTTGGTTGTGCATGGTCTCAAGTGGGTTTCATGGCATGAGATGTTGTTGCAGAGTGTTTCATGGTTGATGGAGGTTTTGAAGGTTTATAAAACATTTCTAAGTGTGTTCCAAAGTATTTTTGAAGTTTCTCTAGAACATTCCCTTTGTGGCAAGTTGTTTGTTTTGGTGTTTTAGGGCTTCTTGAGTCCTAATGGAGGTCTAGATGGTTTTATGCGATGTTTGTGACCTTTATGGTCCTATGAATGATATTTTTATCATTTTATTCTAATGTTAGGAGAAATTTTACTCTATGATAGTTGACCTATCTGATTTATGATAAAGAGACAGGTATAAATGAAAATTAGAAATCTCATTTGAGACAGGTTGTTGAAGTGGAAAAAAGTGCAACCTAGAGGGCATGTTTAATTTTTAGAGAATAATTAATTAATTCACCTTCTATACCTACAACAAATACCTGAACAATTAATTAACCTTCTAAATTGGTTAATTAATCCTTCTTTCTATCTAAACTAATTAATTATTATTAATTAATTAGCTTCCCTTTCATTAAACCAATAAATCATTATTTATTGATTTAATCCCTTCTATAGTCTAAATCATGCTAATATTCCTCTAAAAAGCTTTTATAAGCTTGCACATCTATTAATTAATCATCTTGATCAATTAATAAACCCCCTTTATCCACATGAGTCACTAAAGGACAAGCTAAACTCTCCTAAAGTTAACTCAACCCTTTCTAAACCCCCTTATCCACAACTAACTCAACATCTCTATTATCCCACATGCAAAGGGATGTAGAGATTCCTTTATCCATTGGGCTATATAAAGAGCCCTCCTCCTACCTTTACACTTACACCTATTCCTTGAGAAACAAAAGTGAAGCATATAGTAAATACACTATAGCCATTTTGTCATCTTGGAGCATTCTTCATTGGAGAGGCTAGCTACTTTCATTTCTTGTATTCATCCATCCAAGTTTTGAAGTCATATGGGATATGTCAAATGGTCTTGTAGCCATGGATTGACAAGACTCCATTCTTGAAAACCTTGGGATTCAAACATACAATCAAACCTTTGATTGCTAAGGATCTAATAGGTTCATTTCATTTTTAGCATTCAATAGAGATAGAGATTAATGGATTAACATGTTAGTTTGAATATTTGTTCATGTTCTAATGCAAGGATGTTAGTAGATTAGTTTTTCTTAAGCTCTAAGCATGATGGTGCATTGAATTTGATTTAGCTTTGTTTTAGGACTACTAGGTGTTAGTTCTAACTTTTTTTTGCATTGCTAACAAATACATGTACACATTTGGCACGCCCGGTGGGATGGGTCCTTAGTCCCTTAGAATTCTAGCTCAAATTTTATTGTTATTTCAAGTTTTTGGCTAACCCTTGATATACACATATGGAAAATAATGTTCAATTTCTTAGGATTTTGCTAATATTCCATGTGTAGGATCTCATTTAGAGCTTTAATTCTAATGGGTTGTTGTCAATTTCAAGCTAACATACTAAAATTTGGAGTGTTTTGAGCTTTTTGGTGTCTTTTGCTAATATTACATGTGTGAAATAATGTTAAATTTCTTATGATTTTGCTAACTTTGCATGTGTTGAGTCTTGTTTAGGGGTTTAATTTTGATGGGTTGTTGTCAATTTTGAGCTAACATATCAAAAATTTGACCTTTTTGAAGTTGTTTATCTTAAAATGATGTATTTTTGACATCACCTAGGAAAGGGAGCACACACATCATTTTGTGCACAGGCATAACTCTTTGTTTTTTTACAAGGGTGGTGCGCACGCACCCAAACCATTTACGTGCACCCAAACCATGGCACAGACACCCAAACCTTGGTGCATGCACCCTAACCTTGGTGCAGGCACCCTAACCTTGGTGCAGTAGCACTAACCTTGGTGCAGCACCCTAACCTTGTGCAGGTACCTAACCTTTAGTAGAGCACCCTAACCTTGGCGCAGTGCATACCTAACCTTGGCACAAGCACCATTATGTTGGTGCACACACCACTGTAGTATTGTACCTTTTTCACTGTTTTTGTCAGAGACCAGCGCAGGCACCCATATGCTAGTGCAGGCATCTCTCGGGTAGTGCACACACTGTCATAGCTTTTGTACCTTCTATTTTTGCTTCCCGAGTGCGCACACACATAAAAATGGGTGTGCATACACACTAAAGGGAGCACACATTCTTGTGTGCATAGGCATACTTCTCATTATGTTTTTTTACACAGAGGTGCACACACTTAAAAGGGTGTCGCACACACCAAAATGGGCGCGCATACACCTTAAAGGGCATGCATGCACAACTGTGTACATAGCCTATCTTCCGGAGGCCATAACTTTTTCTCCCGAACTCGAAACGACTCCATTTTTGTTGCATTGGAAAGGTATTGAAGAGAAATACACAATGGAAACATAAATTTGAGTTTTTGAGTTACCAAAAATTTAAGGTTTTCATTTTTATAAAACCACTCATTTCTAACATGTCTAAACATTTTGGAAAATTTGGTCTTTGATGTTCTAACACCTTGCAAGTTTTATTTTGAATCTAACTTCTTTTTTGTAGGGTGTTTTTACATGTTTGATGGTAATTTGAATTTTTTAAAAGGTTAATGAACATTGCATGTTTAATCATGAGATTAGAGTCATGTATGCTCTTCCCTCGCACCTTTTAGGTGATCTTGGGAATCAGAAATGATTTCTATGTATCTTTTTGTTTTGAAAAATGCTTGTTCTTACAAGAATGAATGTCAAAGTTTGTTAAAAAGAAAAATATTTCATTTGAACTAAGTGTTTTCCATTTTTGATTTCATAGTTGGATTCTACGTCACGTATGCTCTTCTCTTGCATCTTAGGATGATCTTGAGAATCAGAAATGATGTTTTATCCTCTTTAGTATTTTTATGGAAAATTACTAATCCATTGTGCAGGAGAAAAAAATGCTTGTCAAAGAAAGGTGGAATTGAAACAAAATCAAACTACTAATATAGTTTCCATGTAGGTTGCCAAAAGGTGTTCAAGAAAACCACATCAAATTAAACAAGATAAAAAGAACACCACATTCAAAACATTGTATTTGCAGGTTCGGATAAGGGTACGTCCCATCCGCTTAAAACTAGGACATAACCCCTTTGGCATAAGCCTTAAGCTACAACAATGGGGGTGGTCCTAGGAACCCCAAAGTAGTCCATGCAAGAGGGAACCTTGTGGATGAAATGGGAAGTGCTCCACACAACCTACTTGACTAGTTGTTCCTTGTGAGTTAGCGTTACGGTTGTCCATATGATGACCCCAGTGATAGTACACGTGGATGCACTAGTTTCCCACTATGCTTGAAGGGGGTAAAGTAAAGCCGAGATACTCCCAAATTAGTCATTGTGACTTTTTGGGTAAATCGAGCTCGCTTAAGACAACTTTGTAACACCTAGTTGAGAGAGCCACCTAGGAAGATATCTTTGGCCAGGAGCCCACTTTGACCATTTCAAAGCCAATTTTGAGTTAAGAGCTATTGTTCATCATGAAACATGTGAAGCATTACTTTTTCTTAGTTTTTCACTTGCCCTAAGGTGAGGTGAAACTCTACCAAAGTGAGGCCAACATTTTTCAACCCCAATTGATCTACTTCCTTCACTTTCTTTTGACACTTTGTTGATCAAAAGAAGAGTGACTACCTTTGCGTTATCAATTGATTTTTTTCACCACTTTTTGTGTCCATTTACGCCCATCCATGTTTGCGGTTGGGTTGTTAAATGTCTAAAGTGTGTGGAGACATTTTAATATCATTGGTAGCCTTTTTGATCTTGATACCCAATTCAAGATCATCATCATAGTTAGGCTTGATTCATCACCTTGACTCTCCTTTGAATTGTTATCTTGTTTATATCATGTCACTACAATTTTGGTATTTATGTCTTGTTTCTTGTAAACTTGACCTAAATATCTATATTGTGATGTTACGCTATATACACTTTAACAATTCCTAGGTATACTCTAGCTTTAGTTTGATTTCAATTAATACCTCAATTTTGAAAAGTGTTGAGTGTTACCACTTGTGCTTTATATCAATATCATCTTGATATTAATACCTTACTTTTTCACAAAGTTTGGTTAACATATCTTGGTGGAATTGTTGTGTCATTCACAATCATAACTGCCACTTTTTGGGATATAGGTCTTGATTGAATTCAATCTGCTTTTAGTATACTTTGTTTGGGGTCACATTAACTTCTTGTTATTACTTACGCCTTGTTCATTTCTTTGAACTTGACATAAATGGTGACATTTTTTTAATCATCTTGAAACACCAACTATCATTTGGAAACAAACTTAGGAAGTAATTTGATGATTGATTGGTTTAAAACAAACAAACTTTGTGTGATTGTGTCTCATTTGTCACATCGACATATCCATTTTAGACAATCACTTTGATCCATTGATTCTTTATCATTCATTATTCTTTGGTCATTAATTTGGCTTTGTGTTTTGAACTTGTGTGATTGTTCCTTGTGTTTATCCATCTTATAAATTCATTTCTAGGACAATCTTTTGGGTCTTTGATCCTCTTGATCTTCTTGTTTTTTCCTAAGTTCATGATCATTTTTGAACACATCTTTCAAACCTTGGAAAAAACATTCAAGCAACTTTTGCATCAATCAAACATTGGAAATATTTCCTTTGTATCCTTTATGTTGCTAAAATTTTGATCAATCCTTTGACATTTATGCCTTCATCCCTTGTTGGATTATCAATCTTGATTCATCACGATGTATGTTTTCCTTAGCTTCCCTTTTGGAAAATCATACAAGCATCCCCATATTTATGAAATGTCTAGTTGGTTGTCGTTATGTTGCCCAAATCAACATGAAACCTTCTTCACTTTGAAAAATTTTTGATCATACAATTTAGGTTTAGACCTTTGAACCCAACACATGCCAAAAATGACTGATTATCATAAGGTCCCTTATACATATGATAATAAGGAATCAAATTTTTGGTGTTCACATCAAAATATGCCCATCATGACCAAACCTCGATTGGTTCTTCATGCTAGAGAACCCATTTGGGTAACTCCATTCCCCACCTTCATCTCATAGTCGGTGGTATGGTTTGGACACTTCTGATCCAAATTATTATTGAGTTCCCCCACTCTTCTTCTAATTCTAATCCAAACATTTCCTCTTCTTTTGAGGATTCCAATCCAAATATTTCCTCTGACTCTTTTGATGATTCAGATCCAAACTACTATTCGGATCAAACTACTATTGATTCATCTAATTCAAATTCAGATTCATCTGTCACCTAAAAATTCTCCCTTCTTGTGACTCTCTAATCATCTAATCTAATGACTCCTATGTCATGGTCCTCCCTATCTTCATAGGAACCTCTTCATCATACATTTAATATGACTCCTACGTCGCGGTCCTCCCTTTCTTCACAGGACCCCTTTTATCAGTCACCTCAACGACGTCTTCTTCCTTTGAAGATACGTGTGACTCCAAATCCCTCCAATCAAACATCTAATACAATTCTTGAATCATGGTCCTCTCTTTCTTTGTAGGACCCTTGTTATTATTCATCCAATGTGATTCTTGAATCATGGTCCTCCCCTTCTTCGCAGGACCTTCTTCATCAATCACCCCCATAAGTCTTCCTTCTTTGAAGATTCGTGTGACTCAAATTCCTTAGTCAAACATCTGAATCGACCCATGTCACAAATCTATAGACTTTGGACTTAATCCTACTAGTTTACAGATGATATACCATTGTATAGGTAGGTCCACACCACCTTCTTCTACTCTCGAGACATCTAGCTCCACATCTTCTTCATCCCTCACATCATCTTCTTCTATCAATCATCATCAAACATCTTCTAAGTCTTCCACACCAAGTGAACCTCTTTCTTCCAATCAACCCCTGGTGGTCGATCAACAACTCATACCGATTGATCTCTTTCAGAATGAAGAAACAATCAGGGCATTTATAGGGGCACATGAAGATATTCCTTTAGCAAGATTATGAGCAAGGATTCTCTTTAGACTTTTGATGCGCTGCATATTGTGAGGAAAATGTTGATTCCTTTTATCAAGAAATAGAGGAAGAGCCTCAAATCATGCAACTTGATCCTCCTCTTATTCTTCCATCTTCACATTCTTCATTATGTGATGAAACTCCTTGGTCTTGCATTGATCCATGGCCTATCTTCTCATCACCCAATCACTCTTTGTCTATCATAATTCCTCAATCACAATCTCTTATGGGGTCAATGCCAAGTAGCCCTTCATCTTCATCTAGGTGTGGGTCACCTTCTAGTAGCCCTCCCCTCTATTATTTGTGGGACATTTTGAGTAGTCCACTATCTTCTATTCTTGGGGCATGCCCAACTAGCCCCTTGTCTTCTATGTATGGATCACCCCTGGGTAGTCCATCATCTTCTATTCTTGGGCCACATCCTAGTAGCCCATCATCTTACATCTATGGGTCATGTCCTAGTAGCCCTTCTTCTTCTATTCTTGGGCCACATCCTAGTAGCCCTTCATCTTCTATCTATGGTCACATCCTAGTAGCCCTTCTTCTTCTATTCTTGGGCCACATCCTAGTCCCTTCATCTTCTATCTATGGCTCACCTCCCAGTAGCCCATCTTCTTCAATCCTTGGACCGTATCCTTTTCATCCATCACATTATTCTTCTACCAAAGATTATGGCAAGCCCACTGCCATTCCTCTCATCAATTCTAAACATCCATTCTTCTCTCACTTCTCTGGGATCAAGACAAGTCAAGCATTAGCTTATAAGAAACCCAGACATGTTCTTTATCAAGCCAAGATCAAAAAATCGAAAAGATCCAAAGCTACCAACAACTCCAATGATCATAAAATCCAAAATCAAATGTGATTCTAGAATGCACACCAATGTACCCATCAAGTATGGCACAAAGTGCAAAAACCTATGGATAGGGAACTCAAACTCCCACATATGAAACCCATGTTTCAAAACAAATCACAGTCATTTGTTGAGTGTGAACTCACCACGATCATCGAGATCGGGGATAATATCACTCTTGATAAACAAACATGCTTAGTCTCCCTTATCAAGGAAGTCACACACATCATTGTTGGATCCTATCATGCAGATTGACATTGTTGGTCCCAACTTCCAAAAAAAAAAAAAATCATAAAACAGTTCAAAAATAAAATAAAAATCATAAAACAATTCAAAAATACAAAAAAATGAGAAAACATTAAAACATTACAAAAATAAAATCAAAGGTACAAAGATCAAACATTGCAATTAGGTATTGTGTACACATGGATGTTCTTTCTTCCCTTTCTTTCATATTCATCTGCAATTCATCTACCATTTTCATCCCTTGATGTTATGTGGTTAGCCTATTCACACATGCATTTTGTGACATTTATCTCTATGGTATCCGTTTGACCTTGGTCTTTCATAACCTTGGTAAATTAAAGAATGACTGACCTCTTAGAGATTCCTATCACTATTCTCATCTAATAAACTTGTTGGGAAGAAATTTTGGGTGTATTTGTTGACACTAGCCAATGTCATCATCACAATCACTTCCACATCCTTCCATCAAGCCATCAGTGGTTCTTAACCCCTTGTCAAACAAGAGAGCTGAAATAAGTTTTTAAAAAAAGAATCAAAATCAATCAATCAAAAAGAAAAAGCTAAAAGAAAAAGCAAATTGATATATAACTCTCTCTTGGGGTATTTCCAATAATCTCTACCGAGGGCTATGATGCTGACTGACTAGTAGTAGAGAAATGTTGTGATTAGAATCAAATGCATCTCCATCGGGGCTATGGACTGGCCTGGCAGAATGGAGCAATGTATGACTCTCCTTCCACAATCCATTCACAAATCACCTTTCAAACTAAATCATTCCTACACATTGGCTAGTGTCTTCACTTGTTGTCTATCAACTCTTTCCTTCAAGAGGTAATTCATTTCCATGTGCACATGGGATCTCGATGAGTAAAACATAGGATTAGTATGTTATCAAGTGTTACTTTTTGGACCTTGTTCAAACTCTTGCTTTAACGCATGTCTTGTCTCATGATTTGTGCCTTGGGCTAATCACTTTTTCATCAACCACCTTCTAAATATTTTCATAGCATCTCTTTGTTCTTCAAAAATCATTTAGAACATCCATGTGTATAGGATGGCCTTTTTCTATGTTTTTGGACACCTTTGTCCCCCTTTAATAAATCAATCACCCACTTCCTTTCTATCATGTGTTTCTTGGCCAACTTACATTGGGGGCATCCTTGCTCCCTCATGATTGAACCTATTTTATATATTGGCCTTGATCCCCCTTCTATCTGTGAAGAGTTTGTCTTTGAATACTCCCACCTAATCATTGGGGCATATCACATCTTCACTTTCTCGTATGTGTGGCATTCTACCCTTATACATCCCATCTATCTATCTGGGGCATCCATGCTTCTTTTTCTTCCTGTACATAGCTTCAGAAAACTTATAGAAAATCAAAAACATTCAAATATGTTTGAGAAAAATAAAAACAATATAAATCATCCTACAAAACATCACTCTCTTTGGTTCTCGCCTGAGCTTGTGTGACTCATGGATCATCTTGATCTACCTCCATCAACAAAGTTGGTTTTCTTACTATGTCTGTACTCTGGGGCACAATGAGTTGCTTGGTATTGTTTCATAGTGCATGATTGCTTTTCATAGGACCCAAGTGTCCTCATTATTCCCCTTGCATGTATCCTTGCTTGGGGCACCATCTTTTAACCCTTGTCATTAATTCACATAGGTCGAATCAAAGCTTGATAACAAAAACATTACATTATGTTTCTCTTTGTTAGGTTAGCTTGTTTACTTTCTCGTATTGCATTGCATTATGTATGTTGCAAGGAGTTAGGCATCTTTTACTTTCGTATTGCATTGCATTTTGTATGTTGCATGGAGTTGGTGTTTTCAAAGCAATGGACAATTTTTCAGTAGTATGGCTTTTCATGTCATTCTACTTTTTGTCGTATGCTTATATTTTTAATAAGGACCGATGATGTAGATCTTTGGCAATATGATGACACTAAAGTTGTTTCAATACACTGGATGAAAGCTTGCTCTTTTCTTTCCATCTTCATTTCTCTACATCACCCTCCTATCAACACTATTCTTCTTATTCACCTGGGGCATCTTCTCCTCTCCATTCTTCTATCCTTTTCTCACCTTTTTCGATCATCGATTGTCTTCTTTCATCACCCCATCGACACTCGAGGGGCATCTCTCACTTCTACTAATTTTTCTTCTACACCTTCAAAATTTTATTCATCTACTATCTTTGAAGTGGCGTCACTTATGCCACCCCAAAGAGGGGAAAATGTAGACACCTATAATTTAGCCTGAACAATTTAAATACTTAAATTGTGCTAATTATCCCCTTTCCACAAATTGGCGACATATCGTCAATAATGCTCATCTTCTCTTCTATCATCATTAATTAATTACAATAAGTAATTAATTAAGTCTTCTATTCAACAAATACCCTAATTAACGACCTTCCATTAATTAATCCTTCCTTCTATCTAAACTAATTAATTATTATTAATTAATTAGCTTCCCCTTTCATTAAACCAATAAATCATTATTTAATTGATTTAATCCCTTCTATAGTCTAAATCATGCTAATATTCCTCTAAAAATCTTTTATAAGCTTGCACATCTATTAATTAATCATCTTGATTAATTAATAAACCCCCTTTATCCACATGAGTCACTAAAGGACAAGCTAAACTCTCCTAAAGTTAACTCAACCCTTTCTAAACCCCCTTATCCACAACTAACTCAACATCTCTATTATCCCACATGCAAAGGGATGTAGAGATCCCTTTATCCATTGGGCTATATAAAGAGCCCTCCTCCTACCTTTACACTTACACCTATTCCTTGAGAAACAAAAGTGAAGCATATAGCAAATACACTATAGCCATTTTGTCATCTTGGAGCATTCTTCATTGGAGAGGCTAGCTACTTTCATTTCTTGTATTCATCCATCCAAGTTTTGAAGTCATATGGGGATATGTCAAATGGTCTTGTAGCCATGGATTGACAAGACTCCATTCTTGAAAACCTTGGGATTCAAACATACAATCAAACTTTGATTGCTAAGGATCTAAATAGGTTCATTTCATTTTTAGCATTCAATAGAGATAGAGATTAATGGATTAACATGTTAGTTTGAATATTTTTCATGTTCTAATGCAAGGATGTTAGTAGATTAGTTTTCTTAAGCTCTAAGCATGATGGTGCATTGAATTTGATTTAGCTTTGTTTTAGGAATATGAAGTTCAGATCAATTGTATAAATTTTGAGCATGATCATATCATCAAAGAGTATGAAACTCAAGTTTAGTTAGTAACAATAACTCTAAAAGTAAAAGAAGAAGAGTGTATCCGGCTCAAAACTGAAATAGAATCCCTAAATACTAAAGATGATGATTGTACAAGGTATGAAGATAATATGAGATCCTTAAAGGTAAAGTTAGAGAAAACATATAATAGGTTGAAGACCTATGAGAAGTTGGAGAAGAGCTCTGAGGCTCTAAATGATATTTTGAGAAGTCAAAGGCGACTAGTGAAAAATCAAACCTTGGATTCATTGGAGACATCAAGAAGAGATACATGAAGGTTTCTATACATGTCCTAAGGATCAAAAGGAGGATGTTAGTACAAGAAAGGTCTATTCTAAGAGAAATGTAAAATCTAAATCCATTAGGAATCTAAATGCTTTGAGGTATGCTAGTTCTTTTCATGGATATTGTTATGATTGTAATGAATTTGGTTATAGAGAAATGGATTACAAAAAGGTTCTTCAAGAGTAATTATCCATATATTTCAAGAGACATGAGTAATGTTATTTTCTACAACTACCAAATTCTGTTCATACTGTAATATTTTTTCATTTTGAGTCATCAAAGAACATCAAGAAGATTAATGCTCCCAAGGTCAAAGATATATAGTTTTCAAAGTTTGATAATACAACATAGGTCAAGAAGGATGAATATAAGATTTTCATGCATTGCAAGGAGTCTAAGCTAGCCGATTAGGAACTAGTGAAGAAGGATCTTTAAAAATCATTCCTAATCCTAATAAGTTAGCAAGTCAAAAGGCATGTTTTCCATGATTAAGAATAAGCTAGTGGTTGAAGAGAATAATGCATGTTTGATAAGAATACATTCTAGAAAGGAAGTGAAGGATAAGATGGTCATTAAGTGAAAAGTGCCTAAGAAGGGAAAAAGGATCTTAAGGAATGACTGCAAAGTGGATGAGAAGGACATCGATATTTTGGAATATCTTAATTTTGTTCCATTTTAGGGCTATGTGAAGGCACTGGGGTGTCTTTGTTTACTTCTTAGAGACATTATTCATTCATGAGAAGTAATAAAGGTTTATTGTAGAGTTGTAATCTTGGTGAAACTACCGAGAAAGTGTATCATGAGCTCCTATATGGTATATAAAGGTTTTATAATACATGTATGTTTTTAATGCTGCATAATAAGTGTCTCTATATGTATTTATCATAATAATGTCAAAGAATAGATGACTAAGTCATGTTGAAATATTGAAGATGATGTCCCAAGGTTAAGAATGGAGGTTGATATTCGAAGGGTGTGTGAAGATGATCTAGCATAAATATTCAAAGGCATAAGATGTTACTTAAGGATATATATATGGTCATTAAAGCTGAATAAAGTTTGGAGGTCTTTGGCATGATTTTGAGTCCTAGTTCTGCATGGATAAGGTTTGTACTTGTTCCATCAAGACATGAAATATGTGATGAGGTATGTGTTGTGTGATGACCTAATTTGTGTTACAATTTTGAGCATGATTTTTAAGATGAAGGTACTAGTACAGGTAAGAAGGATCTTGTAAACATGTAGATGGTTCAAAGTTTTGGTATAAGATCTTGTTGCTAGAATGTGATCTTGTTTTTAAGGAAAAACTCAATTCAAGTTAAACAATGTCGATATAGTCATGAAGTTAGATAGCCTTGAAATCCTCAATAGAGATGTGTGGAGAATGTTAAAAGGTTTGATACTCATATTTTAGTATGAATATGCATCCTAATGTTGTTTGATATGTTTCTAGACCTATATTGGTATATAGAATTGTGTATAGAATGAAATTTATGGTACTTGATGTTGTGAAAATACAACTACAAGGTTTTGAGTCATGAATTAGGATTGAGACAACTGTGAAAGAGGTATCTAGCTACAAAGAAAATGTTATGTTCAGCAAGGAAAGAAGAGCTCCAAAGGCTACAAGAGGTATGTGTGATCTTGAGAAAATCAGATTTAAATGTCAAAGTTAAGTAATATAAGGTATGATTTCCTTGGTATGGTCTTAAAAGGTTTGTAGCATTGAATTTGTATGGTCATATTACTTACAAGGTATGTTGTAAGAGATTTTGCACGATTTTTCTAGTCTTTTCATAGTGTTAGAGTGCATCAAAGGAGTGCAATGGATTACAAGGTTTGTCTTAGTATAGTCAAAAAGTTGTTGGAATGAAGATGGTTCATGGATACCTAGTTGATAGAGTTGTGCAAAGATTGTCAAAACCGGGAGTTATGTTGCATAATGAGCTGCATCAAGGAACTATCTTGTTGACCTAGTAGGTTATGATTAGATAAAGTGAGAAAAATTCATGAAGTTTTAAGCTATGCTTTGAATTCCTATTTTCATTCATGGATTTGTGTGATTGAAGTACATAAAATAAAAGGTGGATTTCCTAGCCAAAGAAAAGTATGTGTCGCTTGCTTCAAGGTAAAATTTGTGTGGTTTTGAGCATTAAAGAGAGTATGGTCTCGGGGGAGCTCAGTGGCTCTTCTTAATTCAAGACTATGTTTGATAGATACATAAAAAGTTGTGATGTGTATAATTGAGGGGAAATTATTTGGTTCAAGACAGGAGGAGCATAGTTATGAGATACCAAAGGAAGATATTTGATAGTTTGAAGATTCAAGGTATGTAATGTTGATTGAGTTAGGTTAAGACTACTTTTCGTGAGAGGTTTTCAAGTCTTGAAAATAGTAAAATAAGATTTTATTACGATATAATTATGCTTTATGACCTAACTCGTGTTTGTAGCTCATATAAAGACACAAAAATCCCGTATGGTGGCTTGACAAAGTCCTTCAAGACTAGAAATCTATAAGTTCTTGGTTTAAATGCTTGGGAGATTTATGTAAGAAGACCCCGTAGTCATGATGACAGTAATAAAGGTTTATTTTATGTTTGGATCCATGTTGAATGGGTTATTTAAGGAATGTATACTGTCTCGAAGGTCAAGATAGTACAAGTAATTCAAGAAAGAGAGAGTTTGGGTATCTCTAATGTTAAAAATGTGTCTTCAATCATGAAATGTTAGGGGAGACTAGTCCGATGTCTAATCTAGGTTTGTTGAGTAATGATGAAGATCTAAGAGGAAAATTTCGGTGAAAAAGTATCAAGGTTGGTTGGCAATATAATGGAATGTTTGATGCATCAAGATGGTACATATCACATGTTATTGAGTTCGTAAGAATGGTTTATAGCTTAGCTAGTCATGTTGGACTCAAAGTTTCTCCAAGTGTTATATGTTGTTGATAAGGTGATTCCGAAAAGATCTAGGTGAATTTATTTGGAGCAACGAAATTCTTTAAGAAGTTCTCTCGAAGGTATGCATAAATTTAAGATAGTTCTTAGATACATGATCAAACAAGATGCTACATGTATGATCATATTTTGTATTTATCAAGGTGATTTACATAGGTATATAGCTATATAATTTAGTCTTAAAGATCCATGAGATAGATTATCACGTGTCAAGAAGTCAATACAGTATTTTTAGGATCTTGAAGTAGGCATTGAAAGGTAAGATATTTTGGTGTGCTTATCATGAAGATATACATGATATAGTGGGGAGCTAGCAATAGATTTAATATGTAAAAGGTAAGATAATAAGGTTTCAATGTGAGATAGAAGCATAGACATGTAGATTCATTTTTATAGTTCATGAGATTTTTGATAGTATTGATTCAAAGAATGCGAGTCATATGATTAGGTTCTTTGAGTTTCCATCTTGTGATAAAAGATGGTGTGGATGCTTCAAATTCAGAGGATCCTGAATAGATCTACAATAAAGCGGATGACAATTGCATTGAAATTAAAAGTTATGCCCTAGAAGAATATGAAAATTTTTAATATGTAAGAGTTTAGTGTCTTGAAGAAAGCAAGTAAGTTAGCTATTACATCACTTGGCTTTGTTGATGAAGTGCATTTGCTAAGGGGGAGCTATGATTGTCCTGTTGTTGCTTTATGAGTAAAAGTCACATTTTTAGATGAAGAGTGTATCTTATTTTGTTTAGTTGAAGTGTCCAATCAAGTGGGGAGAATTTTGTGTTATTATAATATTTTTTTCCAGATATGCTTTTTTCATTAATGTCAAAAAGGGGAGAATGAGTGGATGACATGTTTGTTCCTTAGAAGGAGAATGAATTTTGCATGTTTTTCCATCGTGGGTTTTCCATCAATGACAAAGGTGTGTTCTTGGTATTGTGTTGTAATTGATGTCAAAGTATGATGTTTTAGGAGTTTTCTATAGTGTCATTGATGTCAAAAGAAGTATGAAACATGAATTTTGATTGGTAGTGTCATGCCAAGGTGAGTCTTGTTAGTCTTACATGATGGTGCATGGGTTATTCAGTTAGTTTTATGGTTTATAGAGGTAATGAAGTGATTTGGTGATGTTTTAGTGATGTCTTGGAGTGTCATGAAGGTCCTAGAATGTGTACAAGGTTGGCAAAGTGATGTTGAGATCATATTTGGTGAAGAAAACATGTTCAAAGTGCTTGTTCTAGATGCCTAGAGAGTAGAATGTGGTTTGACGTGATGAAGTGAAGCATGTAGTAGTTGTGTGATCATGGTAAGAGCATGGGAAACATGTAGTTGAGTTTTGGGACACTAAAAATGTCTTATAGTGTTGGTTCATGTGTTAGACTTGGTTTTAGGTGTGTTCCTAGACCTAGCCCTTAAGAAAGCATGTCCTGGTGTGGTGGATTCAACATGTATGAGAATATTTTGGGAAATTTGAGCATTGGATATTTATTGGAAGGCTGATATGAAGGTGTGGTCCAAATATCAAGACATGATATTGAAGAATTTGGAAGTTATTGTATTTTTACTAAAACTAAGTTCCTAAAGGTGATATTTTGAGATCAAAGTTGAATTTATAATGCTCAAGAGAATGTGTGATTTGCATGGGTACCTAATATTTTGGGGATATTTGAATAGTTCTATCATGAATATTTTTGAAGTGAAATGAGGTCTTTTGATCATCAACTTTTTATGAATAATCATTGTAGTTTGAGGAAGTATAGTTGTAGAGGTGTTTCGGAGGTGCTACCACCTAATTTGTGCCATAGTTTGAGTTTGATGATGACCGAGGTCATGATATTTCTGTTGGCATATCATATTTGTGTTTTTAGGTAATTTGATGAAGTTATGGGCTATTTATGAAAGACTAGTTTTGAGGGTGCTTGGTTGTTCTTTGATTAACTAAAAATGGAAAATAGTTGTAGTTAATATGCTCTAGAATGACATGTAAATACAATAAATAAATGACTATGGAAAATGACCCAAGTAACTATGAAAATTAAAATACTAAACCCTAGAGTATTAAGAGAGTTAAAATTAACTAAGCTTATTAGAGAAGCTTGCTAGATTGTGTCATATAAATGATTTGAGGAACATGAAGCCAAAACAACTATGTAGAGGTCTCTGAAAAGGATGGATCTAAGCTTTCTACTGGAATTTGGAGTGCCGGAGAGGGACTAGGGTGCTTATGGGCACTATGGTATGTAGAATGGGCACCTGATATGTGCAAAAGGTTCAGAATTGAGTTTCACTAGCTCGATAAGTGGTCTTAAACCCTCGCTATGTGTCACATCACATTCGCTACACCGCGCTAGGTGTCACCGATAATTCCATATGTATAAGAAGACCTACAAAATACCAAAGAGAAGTATTAGAACCCTAAAAAAGAAGAATTCAAATGAATGGGTCATAATGACCTCACCGCCACAACAGTGGGCTTACTAACTAAGCACTGCACTACATTTCAGACCCAAATGTAGTTTTGGTGTGTGTGTGCATCATGTGCCCTAGGTTCTCTTGTTCCAGTCACACTTTTTGAAGTAGGGAGTAATAACTAGATGTAGAAAATGTAATAGAATGTGTGCATGAAATAGAATAGAATCCTCCCCCCTATGCTTGTGTGATGTAGATGAAGGCCGACCTTGTCCATGTGATGGAGCTAACTGATTCAAATGATCTCCAAATCAATGCAACTGTGGATGATAGTAGTGACTAGTGCTTGGTCCTCATTATGGTCTCATAACTTTATATTTATAGGGTTTTATTTATCTAATTTCATAATTAACCCGAAATGGTGACCACCAAAAATATAAAGATATCAAACAACTAAAAAGAGCCCAAAAAATGGTGGGAAAGTTAAAAGGATCGAGGCACCCATGGCACCCCAGCTTAAATATAAAGTGATGGAGGATGATAAAAAATGACTGTGCATGTGGGTGTAAGAGGATGATAAAAAATGTTGTGCATGATTGTCATAAAAATGACAAAGTGCTCATCTCCAAGTTGGAGCATCAAGGATTTTATCTCGTAGTCCATAAGTATTTGTCAAACATTCAATAACATCAAGATCATGCATACTTACCGGGAAGGTAATAATTGGCGTATGCATTGGCTAATTTTGGCATTAATGTTAATCACATTGTTTGGGATAACAATAGCATCCCTAAATGACTTCAAAATAGCATCCATGGATTTCTATATGCACTCAATTTCTTGAGTTGAGTTATGATTATTGGGCGTGGATCGGTATCAATAAAACTCCCACATGTGTTGAATTAAAAACTATGATTATGCAAATCTTGTCGAATAATCAAGATAGTGTGAAGTATATGGGGAAGTCCAAGTGGAGTTACATTGATATGAAAATCGCGCATGCGGGCAACACTGTGCTTGCTAAAATTTGGATACAAGGCTCCACGGATACCGAAGATAGTAATAATGTAATTGATGATAGGGAGTGGGCTAGTAAAAAGGCCGTTATTCCCACATGTGAACTTCCACAGGCTCAGATCAGCAGGCACGCGGATGTTCATGGGAAGAGCAATGGCTCTCATTTTCAACATTGTGCGGATTACAACAGTAAAAAGTAGACTGGCTTCAGCACTCTCAAGGATTTTGGAATTTGTTGCAAACAGTTAAGCACAGTGAAGATGGGGGGTCCCCCTTGCCAAATTGAGCCTAGTGCGGACCCGGACTGGAAGGATAATGTAGAGCTATGGAATATACTCAGCAAGGGTGGCATCACCAACTTCATGGAGAAGGTTCAAGGACATGATCAAAGCATCTCAGTGCATTTTGTGAAGGATTGGAAGGAGCGAATTGTGGAATATGGGGGCAGAAGATCTTGGTCAACGAGGAGCTTATTGCTGAAGCGACTGGCCTTGGCATGGAGGGCTACCATTTTTTTAACAAAAGGGTTGACAGAGATGCTAAAGAGAGGAGATTTGTGGAGGGATCTGAGAAGCTGATCCATGTTACCGCAGCCTAATTATTAGCTCGATCCCTACACCTTATGATGAGGTTACTCGCATGATGATACGATTCATTTCTTTGGAAGGAGGTTTGTCACCGTACCTACTAAGCACCTTATCTTCCTCAACCACTTCCATAGGGATCACATGGTTTGTTTCCCCATTATTTTTCTCGAACTCTCTTGAGCACTCCATTTTGGAGTTTCAAAGCATACCAGTGGTTCCTTTACACCGAGGGGCTTATTTTGCTGTTGCATAAATTTGTCTTCTTCGGTATCCTGATCTCCCTTCCTCCTAGCTCAGCCATTACCCTTTGCAGGTTCCCACTGTTGCTAGCCCTGTTTCTCCAATCTCGCCTCCACCACCGCTCATCGTCACCCCTACCAAAGTTGTCCAGGGCTTCATCTTCCATTCCCCCTTCTCTGGTCCTACCCCCACTTCGCTTCCACCTTGGCCGGACTAGTCACTGTGTCTTCTAGAAGGCTTAACCTCGATACTCGGTGTGGGGAAGGGTCCTCATGAAATTAAAATTACACATGACCTCCCGAATATTAGTAGTGCTAGTCCCAGGATGTGCATATGGAGAGCTCTACAAAAAGGCTAGAAGCCTTGGAAGCCGATATGAAGCTTGAAGGATGAGGTTAAGAACTTGGAAAACAGAAGGTAAGGGGAAGAAGGAGGAGGAGGTGGTTATTGATAACATCCAGATTGAAGATATCTACAAGAAGCTGAACTCCTTAGACTCCCATTTAGGGAAGGCCAAAACTCATCATGATTACAATATGGCCATTTTTAGTGCGATTGAGGAATTCATTGAGCAGCATGTTCGAAGTGTCTCAATCTTAGTGGAGTTCCCGCAACACTTTGGGGCAATGATAAGGAAAGCAAAAGGACCATTGATCAGCTAGATAAGACTGACGCTGCCCACATGAAAACTTTGGGAATGTTTAAATCCCAGGAAGAACATCAAAACCAGCATCGACAAAGTTTCCAAGAAGTAGTTGTAGGTGCTTTAGCTTTCTCTTATGTTTTTTTGCTGTTTTTTTCATGGTCTCTTTACTATCCATAATCGATATGATATATATATATAGATTGATTTTTGTAGAGTTTTTGTTGTTTTATCTTGATGGGGTAGTTGTTTTTGGCTACTTTGGGCTTCATTGTCACACTTGGATTCTGATCCTTGTTTTTCTCGGTTTTCATTCCTATTTTGGCTCCTAGGCCCTCTTTTTGTACACAAGGGTATAGTCCCTTTCAAAAAATTATTTGCCAATAATAATAAAAAAAAGAGGTCGAAATGATGGAAGGAAATAGAATAAGACGGCCAAAAGACAAGGGTTAACTAGTAATTTCTTCACACAAAAAGCTTCTAAATAGTAGTATGAGATTGGGACTAAATATGTCTAAAGTGCATGATTTTGTGTCTAATTTGCCCCCACTTTATGTTGGTGAGCAAAAGCTCGGTAACATAAAGTGGATAGAAATGATTACATGATGTCCGTGAAGATTGGAGTAAAAATCATGGCCGGAGGACTACACAAAGCATGGAATGACAAAAAGATGATAGAGCGTGGAAACTATAGATGAAAATGTGCAAAAAAGTGATGAGATTGAACCTAGGGTGGAAACATGTGTGTAGTTGCTTATGTGTGTGATGTACCTACATGGTTAGTATGGTGTGTGCTGCCATAAAGTGCTATTATTTACATCGTTATTATTGTTATTTCCCCATTTGATTTTCTTTTTCTCATAAGGCCGCACAGTTAAGGGAGAAAATGATCAAGTAGTCAAATATATATTTATGTGTAAAAGTGCAATGTAAAATACATAAGTAAAAGTGTGTAAATATAAAATACGCAAATGAAAATGTAAATGGAACATGTGCACCTGATCCATGTCAAGAAAGAGTGTATGGAAGGATATCTTGTACTACAAGTTTTTGGGCAATATCATGCCACCTTGGCCAAAGAAGTGTAGTAAGAAATGCATTATTTTCCTTCCCGTAACTACTTCCCTGAATGTGTGTGAAGATATATTTGTTCATCCTAGTTTTTGGGTGATCTCAAACCACCGGCTGAACAAGTGTAGAGAGGAATTCGAGTGTATCCTTTAACCTATAATTTCTGCTAGAATGCTAAGGACACCATGTCCTATAAAAGTCGTTGTGTACGGGGTTGTAGACTAGTTTGAACCCACTCATTATATGTAACCCACAATTCCAAGGGTGGAAAGTGCATTGAACTGAACCATTGTAGAAGCGTTGTGTAGTATGTAAAACCCCAAATGATACCCCCTCTTTGGGGTACATGTGATGTCACCGATAGGAGAATAAAACCTAAAAGATGACCAACCCCATAAAATCAGAACTTTGCCTCTACAAGGGGAAAATAATACGCTTGGTAGAGATCAAGGCATGAACAAAAAATAATGCTATCCAAAGACAAGTGTTAATATGAACAAGCGTGCATATAGAAAGCAAAGGCATATGATAGGTAAATAGTGTAAAAGCTACTAAGAAAAGTAATCTAAAAAAACGCAAGACAACAAAGTAAGTTGCATAAAGAAGTTTGTAATCATGAGACATCACTCATGATGTTGCAAGACACGCAAAGGCCATCCTAGCCACATACAAACAAACAAGTGTGTGAACCAAACATAGGGCAAGGCCCGTAAACAAGAACAAGCAATAGTAGATAATGTAACAAACAAGTATGGAAGTAAATATCCTCGTATAACAAATGTCGCACATGAAGCACCTGTTAGCATGTTAGAAAGATAACTACTATGTCAAAAGCATGTATAAACAAGGAATGTAGAGTGCTACGTATCAAATGAAACAATTACACCTTTGAGAGATGAATGTGGATGCCCCGGTGAACAATGTAGGAATGGTTGAAATTAAGCATCCATGTTGCGTGTAAGATATATGTATCTCTCGATCACAACTAGAAAAATAAGTGAACACACATGTGTGGATGATATATATAAATGACATACAAGTAATCTAACTAGCATGTGTAATAAAGAGACCATGATCAAGAGAAAAGTAAGAAAGAGTAATAGAAACCATAATATGCGATTAAGATGTTGTGGATGGATGGAATGAAATGTAAAATAGAGTGATAGGGGCCACTTGCCCCGAGTGAATGGAAGTGTATGCAATGAGGTTCATTTATTTTTCCCCTCAACATTCAAGAATGAACCAGTAAATAAGAGTGTGTTGTCTAACACGCTATGACAAATATTTATATGTTTGTTTAAAAATTCAACCTATAAATGATGCATGTGTGACCCTATAGCTGAACCTTATATCACTACTAGATGAATAAAAATGAGCGATGATGTAGCCTAAAACATATACCACTACAAGATTATAGAGTAGGTGACCATTTAACCTATAGCGTATGTTACTAACCTAGTAATATCGCATGATAGAATGTTGAAATGAGACACGTGAGTGTGACAAGGTTCATTTGATTTTTAAACCATCGGTAGTTGAGTATGGACCGAGGAACTAAAGTGCATCATAGGGTAGTGAGTGTAGTATGTAGAAGACAATGTAATATGCATGATGATAATAGACAACCATGTGATGAGTAGAATGTGTAATGTATGGTGTATAAGATGTAATGCGAGATGTAATGTAGGGTGTATAAGATGTAATTTACAATGTATACTAATGAGTGTAAGATGTGTGTGATGTAGTATGTAAAATGCTAGACTTGTAGACCATGAAAGTTTTGTATATGTATGATGAAGACTAGTATGATGTGTATGTATGATATGCAAATGTGTAAATAATCAAAATGATGTAGTCTAAATGCAAGATGTATGATGTAAGATGTATAGATGCGCAAAGGTTGAAATGATGTAGATTAAATATAGTATGTATGATGTATGATGTGAGATGTAGTGTGTAATACCTATAGTGCAGTGTGTGGGGTTCATGTGTAGTAATCCTCAACAATCAAGTGTGAACCGAAGCACAAGAGTGTGTCATCGGGTAATGATGACACTATAACATATGTATGACTATGCAAGATGAGATGATGTTAAGATGAGGTATGCATGAATGATAAGAGTGTATTGTAGTACTATGCAAGGATGTAGATTAATTATAGTATGTATGATGTATGATGAGAGATGTAGTGTGTAATACCTATAGTGTAGTGTGTGGGGTTCATGTGTAGTAATCCCTCAACAATCAAGTGTGAACCAAAGCACAAGAGTGTGTCATTGGGTAATGACGATGTGATAACATATGTATGACTATGCAAGATGAAATGATGCTAAGATGAGGTATGCGTGAATGCTAAGAGTGTGATGTAGTACTATGCAAGGATGTGAATGAATGATAATGTAAAGATGAGAAATGTGCCTATGAGGATATGATAATGAGAGGGGGATGAATACTATGCCCCCAAAGTGTGTGTGATGAAAGAGGCTATCATGTGATGTCATCTATAAGATCATCACTCTCAGGATCATAGTCGAATGGATAAGAATTAGTAACTTGATAGGCTATGGTGTCGAGGTTGATCATGTAATGAGACATTGAGGTGTAAGTTATACATGCCCGTAACATACTCCTCATTGGTGAATGGAGGAAGTGGATAATCTTTGTGTGCATAAAAATGAGTGATATTTTTCAAATATAACATAAAATAACTATTATAGATAAAGACATGACCAAAAGGCATGGGGAAAGATATGTTTGTATGATCAGGATCAAGAGTGCCTCCGATGTAATCAAGCCATGATTTCCCTAATGTGAGCGTAGAAGAGAGAGAATTGCATGATATATAGTCCGTAAGATGAAAGACACACAAAACATAAACAATAAAGTGATGTAAACAAAGCCATAATAAAGATTAGGAGCATGTGGTGCAGGATAAAGATCCTCAAAATAAAAACCTAGGCAAGCCAAACCCTCATGTGTACATATGGTGTCATCGCATGTAGGATCAAATGGAATATGTTCCCAATATGATTCATTCATGAAGAGTGTGCAAGTAAATTGTGGGCACACTAATGTAGGTGGTAAATGTGGGGATCATTTATAATATCTATGCATGGAATAAGAAGACTTGTATAAGGATCCCGATCGTAATCTTTGGAAAGGATCGTAGTCACAAAAATGGTGTAATCAATGCTTTCATGTAAGAATTTTACACAATTATGTATAATAGAGGTGAAAAATTGTATAGCATGAATCCATGACCTACCAAGTAGATAGTTGTAGGATATTGGGAAATCAATAGACAAAAGATAGTGTGGACAATATTTAGTCCAACAATGATAGGAAATGTATCTTGTGATCGAGACATGTGATGCAACCTAGAATTTACCAAGAAGATCCCCTGGCATGCTACACATCACTCAGCCTAGAATGAGCACTCACCCGAAGTGCGCAAAGGTACCATGCCCCTTTTTAGGGTTGCTTTTACAGGATGTTAGCATGATGAAGACTTAAAGCATTCAGATCTATGACTAATATATCATCCTAAAGTACATATTCAGAGCTAGAACTTAAAGTATCATGAATCAAACAGTAATCATAGTGAAATCATTCATGCGGTAATAAACTATAACCGTGGATTAACACTTTTATTCAGTCAATAACCTCCATTATATTAAATGCAGTAATACACAAAAGCTTCTTACAATAATGGCATTATATGCTCATGTGTGTAAAATATGATAGTGTAATCTCAAAATAATCCAAATCCTTACATATATCATGCCCTCTCTATCATATATCATCGGTCATATTTATAAGATTGAGGACTAGCCCTTCACCGCTTATCCAATCCCAAAACACACGTCATTACAATAATAGCCACACATGCAAGTGTGCTAACAATAGAATTATTTTATTTAATTCTCAGTAGTAAATCTATTCTCATATTGTACTCATGTAAATTGCATTGTAGCCGATCCTCCAAAATAGACCATGTGTGCCACACAAGTCTTTAACTAGTTTGTGTGTAGTGCACGCTATCTCTAAAAGTAGCTCCTCATTATGAAATGGCTAAGTCCTGAAATATGCCCTTATACTCCACACACGTGTTTTCCCTTATTATTTTGCACCTTTGAACACGCCATGTTCTCTCACGTGGACCTCTTGTGTGCCTTCTACATTGTCGCTCAACATTACCCCATACTAATCTGCATTGCACGCACCGAAAATGGTTGCAAGACTATGAATAGAAAGAATAGGAAAGAATGTGAATAAAGAGATAGAAACAATGTTATGAATAAAATAATGAATTTAACCTACAGCATCATCTGCTTCAACCTGAAGAATAAATTATGGATATTCCTCTTTTATTTCCACCTCCAATGTTTTCCAATTATTGAGCATTGCCTCTTGATTTTATGGAATGTCCACAACAATTGACTCCCATTCATCTTGTGCGATTTCTCCCTTCTCATTCTACAAGACTAAAACAATATTGGATATTATATTCATCCTCCCTTCCGGTAGATCCATTTTCTATGCTATAACCTTCCCCGTACTCATCTAGCCTTTCTTTATGGGGTTCTTGCATTACTACAAGGGCCTCGCACTTCGATTTACTAGTGATAACCATTATGTGTGGCCTAATGTCTCATCTTTCATGGCCTTCGAGATAATTGTCTTCCTCCATGGTCCTTATCCGATAACTACCTGCGGAGGTTATGACAGATATTAAATTCTTGATCCACTTTCTTTAGATCTTCTTGTAGTGCTTGCAGCAGCCCCCCTCATAAGATGAAATCTTCCTCATCACAAAGATATCCTTTTCCCTCTCTTCCTTTTTCTCAAGATCCTTCTATGTCAAGCATGTGCATGATTTCATCTTGGCTTGCACCAAGTCCACCAAGGTCCTTACGTAATGCATTTTGAAGGGAATTGTTTGGGTACCTTTGACTATAAATGTGGGTGCACTTTCAAGACATGGTATCCAATTTGATCTGCCATGCTGATAAAGGCATTATTCTTCTTCTCGCTCCAAGTTGTTTTCTTGCTTTATGCACACTATTTCCACATCCTTTGTTTTTAGTTCTTCTCTTTGTGCCCTAATTGTTGCAGACCTTATCCATATTTTGGCATGCCATCTCTATCTAGACCTTCACCAAAGCATTACTCACTTGTTCATCTAACATAACTTGAGGATTTACTATTATGTGTTTGGCCTAAGGTGTCTGTTATATAATTTTGCACACATGGAAAGATTGGAAAACGGGTCCTATCACGTTCAAAATGAAAAAATAGTCCTGTGAACCCACCTTCGGTTATTATCGAGATGCGATAATTAAAAATAATTCTTAAATTGCATATGAGAGATCACCTAGCATCGAAAGGCACCCAGTTTATCTCAACTCAGTGAAGAGTTTGGGGTCGAGTTGATAGAGAATCCAGGTGTCAAATTGATAGTCATCTCGGAAATCATCTCGGTAGAGACTCTCAGTTGTAAGAGCTCGATGATGGTCTTGTTAATGCAAAATATAGCTCGTTGAAAATTGACGAATGAAAGGAACTCTACAAGGATCTCGGTGGAGATCGATGCAAAAAGATCTGAAGGCCAAGTCAGGGAGAGTCAAAGTCAACATGATGCCAGGTTTAATCCATTAAGACAATGCTCGACTAACCACTTGGGAGAATTATCTTGTTTGACCGAGATGATATGAAATTATGCAGATATGGGAGGTTCAACATCATTGAATCTCGGGTTTGTAATTACATAATGGAAGGACTTCTATCGACCCAGGAAGATAGTATAAGCACCATCGAATACCAATGTAAAATTGAGTCAAACCGACATTTTAAAAGAGCTGTGAATTATAATGGTGTTCAGACCTTCCTCGGCCGAGTGTTCGGTGCACAGGCAGTAGGGATGTTGCAGTATAGTAAGAGTTCTTTTGAGCACTTCCAACAAGCAGGTTGTCCAACTATGTTGTTATCTGATCAGCATCGAATGCATCCTCAAATTCGGGATTTTCCTTCAAGATATTTTTATGAAAATTGATTAAGTGACAGTGAGAGTGTTATCAGGAGACCTGATGAAATTATCAAACCTTACAAACTGCCTGAAATGTTTGCTCAGACCGAGAGTTTAATGTTATCCTCAAATCTGTTGAAGGAAAACTTGGTAAGAGAAAATCATGGGGATCCCACGTCTTTGGTGGGAATTATGGAGATAAGGAACGAACTTGCCAAGTTTGCTTGATGGCAGTTTGAAGGTAGGGGCCCATGGATTAATGTGTCTCAAGCCGTTACACGGGGATTGGAGCTAGTATGCCAAGGTCAGAGATTTGACGATGGCGTCAAGCTGTTAATCTCGTCATAAGGTATGAATAGGGGAACTCAGGAAAGCACCACCAAGTGGAAATATTGGTTTAGTAAATCATGATCAAACTTCGTGAATGGGAGAAATCGGATCAAACTACAAGCGTGGAAATATTACGATGGCTATCCAACATGATACTTACGCACGGGCGTGTAAAGCGGGATCCGAGTCTTTGTGCGAGTCACTCAGAAGGTAAATCGGGAGCACGATCATGGCAAGCCGCAGGTAATTCCGTGCATGGGAAACATTTCACTATATTTCCAAGTGGGTTTTTTGAATGGCAGATCGAGCAGGTAATCCCGCGCATGGGAAACATTTTACTATCTTGCCAAGGCCATGGAAATTTGGGAAGACAATGCCAGGCATGGAAATATTGGGATGGAAAACCATAATCAGACCTCCGCACGGGCCGTGTAAATAGGATCAGAGCATGTTGTGCGAGTCACAGGAGGAACGAGTCAAATACCGAGTGGAGCGGCGAGTACATGGAGATCAAAGGATGTGTGTTGCATGGACTGTGGATTGGGTTCCATAGATCATACGAAGAAAGTGTCTCCTTTCATACAGATCCGCCCTTATTAGGATTCCATTAGAATACTCGAATCTGTATTGCACTTGAATCAGCTTTAATAGCTGCCACGACCTTCTCCTCATCCTCTGTACAATTATGAACTTGATGTGGTCACGAGACAAAAATCCATGCACAGCACGTGCATGCATGTTGCAGTATAGTAGAAGCCTTTTCTTTGAATGCTTCCAGCAAGTAGGTTGTCCAACTGTGTTGTTATCTGCTCATTGATGTCGAATGCATCCTCAAATTCAGTAGGCTTATCCTTATCTTAAACTCGGATCGAATAAGAAATTATGCGAAACAAATATTCACTACCATGTACGATGGATTGGTGTCACGCTATTCGAGGCTTCATAAAATTTCCTCGAATTAGGAGATGATGGTTTATTACGGATTGCGAGAATGAAACGATTCATATAGCTCAAGCAATTCTTCTCCTAGAATGAATTGAATGTGAAGGTCAACTCAAATACCGGTTGGCCGCTTTGCATGCTACATCCTTACTCATAAATGGTCTCTTTGAGAAACTCGAGGGTAATAGGCAATATTTATACGTCCAATTAGACAATAAAAAAGTATTCCTTTACTGTGTTCGAGAGAAACTTGTTTTTTTACAAATGGACGATTATACTTGTAGTTTCAAGCTAATTTTATCTAGCTTTATTTCTATTAGCTTGATTCACGACTAAGGAAAATTCATATGGTTGTTACTCATACATTTTTCCATTGTCAGTTGCCCAGGTTGTTCAATGTATTTTTGAAGGGCTCTTTGACCAAAAAATCATTCTTAAGGGTGTCTATCGACATGTTATGGGCATGAACCGGTCATCATCATGGCAAGCATTAGGTCTTTATTGGTAATGGCATTTTCTCATTGTTTGGAAGGTACAATTGTGCTTATTATAGAAAAGCCAAAATTTTTTTACTACAAGTGTTATATGATGAGGAAGAATCCACGAGAATTGTGGTAAAACCATTCTTTTCAGAAATGTTGGGTTAAGCTCGGTATTCAAGTGAGTTTGAGCCCAAGAAAGGTAAGATCGTTTGTTAGATGAAGAGCTCGGTGACTTCGCAGGGAGCTCGTGGTGATGTTTCATGAAGTTTGAACGTGGAATGCATAAATGGCCTTGAGTTAACAGAGGAAAATGATAAGAATCGAGTTTGATAGCTCACCATTCGAAGGACTCAATGCAAAAGAGCCCGATTACCAAGGTAAGGAAAGAGTTGGTGTGGGGTTCAAAATCGAGTGCAACACCGAGTTAGAGGATTCGAAGCTCATCGAGTTTGGCTATGTGCAGATTCTATCCACATGGACCCCCCTCCTCTTCAAGTCAAACGGGTCAACGGGGGGGTCCCGACATTATGTTAATTAAATTAATATTTTTATTTAAATATTTTAATAATAATATTTATTATTATTATTTAAATATTTTATTTAAATATTCTTTTAATTAATTAAGAAGACTAGGTCATCAGGCAATTAATGACCCATGATGGAACCTTCTCAAGTGGTTCAACTAACTGTAATAAATACATCATGGGCCTTCATTTTAGGAATGTAATTATGACATTTCCTCTTCTTTCTCACATATTCTTCTATAAATGTAAGTTGGAAGCTCATTTCAAAGGGTTCCAACAGTTCAGACAAGTTGGATAGTTAGATATCTCAGGCGAGTGTATACTTTTCAAGAGTCCTCTCTTCTACAAGTTGTTCTTGTGTGTTGAGAGAACTTTCAAGCCTCCTCTTCAAGACTGTAATGGCAACTATTGCCTCTTCTGAATGTATGATGCATTGTGCATGTTATTAAAGCAATAAAAGTGTGTGTTTTGTGACTAATCTCGGTCCTTTCATCCTTTCGTGCTTCTTTGTGCCTTTCTTGTACTTGCGGGTACACTTTGTGCAAGTTTAAGTTCTATGCGGTGTTCTTGGAGTTACGTAGTTTATCGGGTGGTGGAGTATTGCATGCAGTTGAGTTGTGGTGTCTGTTCACCCTTCTTGAGTTCATCCTTCTTCATTGGGAAACTATTATATTTCTCGGTCTGATAAATTTTAACAAAGGGAACGCGTGTCTCTTAGTTTGTGGTATCCTATACCCTCTCTAAGTTGCAGTAGGTGAAGTTGACCTGTGGTGCACACACCCTCTTCAAATTAACCCTTCCTGAGTTTGGAAACACCCTTTATTTGGTGCATCACCATCCCTAGTATAGTTTCATTTCTGTAAATCTCTTTCCCTAAAACCCCATGAAATGTTAGCATAGGACTAGATAATCATTTTTGTTACACTAGGAGTAGTACGGGACTTAGTTTAGGAAGAGGAAGCCGACCTTCTCTAGAGGTTCACCTCAAGCCCAAGTCCCACTTGAGAGGTGATCCCATGTGTCCCAATCACACCGAACGTCCTATTCACATCCCGGCCATTCGGAGGGTGCGGTGATTTGGCGACAAAGGTGTCTTCTTCAACCTCTGTGATACACATGACTCTTCACATACATCAAAGTCTATTTCATCCATGTGTGTGTGCATACAGACATGACAACTACTTCATTGTGTGCATGGTTACCATATCTTCATCCATCGGCTCCCCCATCCATACAACTCGTAGGGGTCACCGTGCTTTGGAAATGGGTGTAGAAAATTTTACTTGTGTCCTCCACATAGCCCAAGACTGTAGTATATTCCCCACTTATTCTTCTAGTTCTTGGCCCCTTAAGAACTAGAGTGTCAAGATTTCAAGTTGGATCTTTTATTTCCGAACATTTTTGGTCCTACCTCCCCTTCCTTTGTCCCTTCTTCTCCAGTCTTCACCTCTTCATATTTCATTTCTTCCTCTTGTGGCTCTTTCATGTCCTTTGGTTCTTCCTCATCCTCTGTAGGTGTAGGAGATTGGTACGCTCTCCTAAGAATCTTCTATCTCCTCATCCAACTTAAACTTTCTCCTTCTTTTCACAAATTGTCTCCTTCTATGAAGAGATTCGAGGTGATTTGCATACTAATTGTAGAGTATCACCTTGGGTTCTTGTTCTCTAAATACTCTTTTGAAGTGGTGCTCTCCTTGTACTCCTTCAGATCCTCATCTTATCCTTCCAGCCCCAGAGGTGGCGTAGTCACACACTATTCTTCTACCTTGTCTCGAGGTCCGCCTCCTACCTGCCTGTGTTCCAAACTACCACTATCTTCATGTTCCTCTTATTCATCCTCTACTTCTATTGTATCTGTGAGCTTAGGTGCTGGAACACTTTCCATTGTATGCTTACCTTTTGGCGGCCCTGGGAGCGGGAACTCATTCTCCACATATTTGTTGTTCTCTAGCTTGGGCTTGAGTTTGACGTACACAAGTGTTGCTCCAACATCTCCAATGTCCAAGCTTACAAGCTTTATGTGTAATACATCTAAAATAAGCCTCTCAATGTAGATAGTCTGTCCGAGGTATACATATGTCTTTCTTAGTGTATGGTAGTCACAATCTACCTTGTTCGCATTGAAGGTTAGTTGGTACACATCTGCAAACCCGGTGGTGATGCCTAAAAATACTTGCATTTCTATGAATGCATATGGTAATTTTCACCATGGGCTCCATGCCCCATCCTTCATGGTGAACCGTGTGATAAAAAGTGTTGTTATAAAGAAAACTACACTACCTTCCCTACTACTAAAGGTAACTCCTGGGTATGCTCTATTCTTCTTAAAATGTTGCGTGAAGTCTAGCATACCACTTCTCTCCCCCTCTTCTTGGTGGGTTTGGTCATTGATCCTTCACACAAGTACTTTCCAAATATTTCCGCAGGTGACTTGTTCTCCATAGGGTATTCCCAAATTTTCTCCTTTGGCCCATCGGGCACCCTAATTTCCATAAACACCAAAGACAATAGAATAGCCCCAAAACTAATTTTTCCTCCGTGCGTACTTCTTCAATGATAGTCTCCACGATGTAACTGGAGATGTTGTAAATCACTCCTTGTGACATCTTCTTTGCAATGTGTAGCCACATTGTGTTTACTTGCGACCACCTTTCTTGGTCATTCAGCTTTGTTACAAGATGTGCAACTGCCTACACTACTGGGTACTTCTTCAATTTTCGATGTATATGCCCCTTGGACCCTTGGTATACCCAAACTCCTTCCTTATCTCCGGGATTATGGCCTTATTATCTAATCTCCATTTATATCCACCCTTATGCCTTTCAACCCTGTTAGTATTTAGATCAACGTGGCTATGATCCTTACTCGCATCCTACAAAGTAGAAAAAATCCTTATGTGCCCTTCTCATCAACCACGCACAAGGGTTCATATTTATAAAAAGTAGGGGATCTCATAAAATTGGTAAATGCTAATCTTCTTCAACAACTTCTCTCCAAAGCATCGTCATACACTAAGATGTCTTACGTTGTGTGCTTATTTTTCATTGTGTTCAAATAACGCATCCAACTCCTTATTTTTGTTTTGTACGATGGTTTTACTCACTCGATTTTTCTCTTAGGATGTGGGAAGAAGACCCAAAATCACATCCTTCGGATAGTGCATTTCGATAAATTTCTCTCATAATTCATTTCTTCTTCTTCCACTGTCACCTTCTTCTTCCCTTTCCCTCTTGTTGTAGATGCTTTCTTCGGTGCCATCTATAACCTACAATCTTCTAAAACACTCACCTTTTATTTCCTGCAACATGAAAACCCAAACCGTAGCTTGAATCGGTGTTCCCTTGTTCAAATTACATTCCCTAGCTCTTTTATAATGCCTTGCTTCACTCAAACCCTTCACAACTGGGGGACATAATATTCCTCTATGCAGAAATCTTCTCGTCAAGTCTCGATTCACACTCTTCGCACCTTTGAATACTCTTCTCGTAGCTTGGTCGTACTTGGCTCTTTCAAATTATCATGATTGTAATGGTAAGAACGAACTCGCATCTCGTCCTTTTATATATTTTCAAAAAGTTAGTGTATTTATTTCTCTTTCACCTACCAACAATCTTCATTAATAAACCCTTTTTCCATTTTCCATGTGGTACATCTTCATGCCTCAGTCATAACCTTTTGGCTCGCCCTCCTACCTTCTAGCTACAAAATTTTCTTCAATGCACTTCCTTGTTCCGAGTACCTCATGACCATTCCTTCCATTGGTAGTTTTCATGGCCTCTCGCTTACCTTACGTTATTTTGTTCCTTCATTCATCTCCATCTATGGTAACTTTTTAGATGAATTTTTTTTTTTCTAACAATTATACGCCTTAAATAGCATCCGTAGCAACTTGTACCTTCCAATTTCAATGAGTCTTGTACTTGGATATCAATAACCACCCCACACTAAAAGTATGTGCAGTCCTCTGCCTATAAAAACATCTTCAAATAGTAATTAGCTTTGAGCGCATAAACACACTTATTACACAAAAACAACTAAAGTCGACAAAGCATAGCGACGAAGAAGGAAATACATTAAGGGAATACATAATTAAAAACCTAATCTAATTGGAAACACTACCTTATTACAAACACCAAGAATACTTATTTATATTAGGGCTTACGCTACTCTCGTTAAAGTAATTAGGTAGCCATGTTCCATCAAGCGCTTCTAAGCTGGAAAGCACATGTGTCAAATATGTAGGTGATAACATCAACCCCAACCAATGTACACACGAGTTTTCTGGATGGCGCAAGAACTTAGAATCATAAAGAAGAACCATCTGTCCAATCTTAAACTTATTATCCTTGATGTGCCTATCATATCATGATTTCTTCTTGGCCTTCTCTTGCTTCTAACTCCAACGTGCTATTTCTTGTCACTCATCTAGCTTGATCAAATTTTCAATCTGTTCTTCTAAGGTTTGCTCATTCGCTAGACCTCTAGCGCACACAATACACAAATAAGGTAGCATGAATTTCATAGGAAGAATGGATTCTACGCTAAACACTAACTGAAATGGTGTGGCCTTATTCAACCTATTGTACATTATTCTATACACCCAAAGCAAATCAAATACTTTTTCATCCCGATCCTTTCTTCCAACATCACATATTTTTGTCAATGTCCGGCTCAATTTTTTTGAAAGCTTTAGTAGTTCCATTTTCCTGAGGATGGTAGGGTATAATATTATGGTGCACAATCATAAACTCATCCAATAATATCCTAATTATCTCATTCAAAAAATGTGTGCCCCTATCACTTGTCAAACTCAAAGGACATCCATACCTTGTAATAATATTTTCCAATAAGAACATAGTTGTTGTGGCTATTGTACAATCCTTTGTAGGTGATGCTTTTGCCCACCTTGTGAGATACTCGTGTAAGTAATGATGTAGTGTGATCCAATCCTACGCGTGGCTAGTGAAATAGGACCTGCAAAGTCTATTTCCCATTTCTCAAATGGTTCTACACTATAACAGGTCCTAAAAGCATTTCATCTCTTTGACCTAGTTTTCCAAGATCTTTGACATGATCAAAAGCCTTGCAATAGTCCTTACAATATTTATATAGGGTATCCCACCATAATCCAACGAGTAGAATTTTGTGTGCGGTGGCATCACCTATATAGTGTCCCCAATTGCAATACCACCATGAGCCTCCTCCATAATATCTATGTGCTCATGCTCCAATACACAACGACACAATATCTCATCTCTGCCTAACTTGTATAGGTCACCGTTGATCAACATAAAAGGTGCTACGCGTATAGCGAGTTGTTTCTTTTCTAAGGCCTTCATTCCTTCTTGTGTCATACCTGTTTGTATAAAGACAACAATGTCCTCTAATTCTAATGGCGCCCATTATAACCTATATAAATTTTCATCTCGCATGGTTTCCTCAATCTCTTGTACTTCTTATCCTAATCGTATTCTAGATAAATGGTCCGGTCCATAATTACTTTTCCTTGGTTTTACCACAAATGTGAAATAAAATTCTTGAAATAAGAGAACCCATCTCGTATATGCGCCCGTAAAAAGGGATTTTTACCAAATACTTCAAGGCCATGTGATATGTATAAAATACAATTGGTGTAGCTAGTAGGTACTTTTCGAATTTATGTAGCGCGTACATCATTGAAAAAGCTTCACGCTCGTAGTTGTGTAATTCTATTACGAAAGATTCATCTTTCTACTAGAAAAATAGATAGGATTATCTATAATACCTTCTCTCGGCTGATCCAACACCGCACTAATGGTTGTGCGCAGGCGTCCACATGTACATGAAATGGTTGGTCCAATGAAGGAAAATGCAGAATAGGTGTGGTACTAAGTTTCTCCTTTAATGTCTCAAATGCGCCTTGTTGCGGTTCTCCAAGTAGAACATACCATTTCCTTTCAATTAACTCCTCCAAATGTGTGGTAACCTTGGTATATCCTTTAATAAACTTCCTATAATACCCCACTTTGACTTGTAAGCTCTTTCGGGCCTATAATGACTACAACCTTAGCTATATCAACCAAAAACCTTCCTTGCAAATTATGTGTTCTAATAGTATCCCAAATGGTGTAGCAAATATGCCTTCTTGATGTTCAAAGAGATACTCAATTGTCTACATCTTTCAAAAATTAAGTGCAGATTGTCACAATGATCCTTCACAAGCCCATACACTGTCCAATCATCTAAATAAACCTGTAAGAAGTTGTGAATAAAATCTTTAAACGCTGAGACAACTATCCACGAAAAGATAGCAGGCGTGTTTTTCAATCCAATAGGAATCACAAGTATAGTAAAATTTACCCCATTCGGTAGTAAAAGTGGAATTTTCCCGGTCCTCATGGTCAATCCTAACCTAATGATACCCAGAGAACCCATCTATAAACAAATAGATTTTGCACCTGTAACACCTTCTAGTATTTCCTCAATGAATGGCGTAGGAGGGATCTATCACACATGTAACATTCAGCTCCCCGTAATCCACACGAGATCCTAATCTAACCATCCTTCTTTATACCGATCACCATTAGACTAACCCACTCTAACTTGTCAGGGTCGATGATTCCAGACTTCAACATTTTATCAATCTCTTCCTTGACCTTTTCGCACAAGTTGGGGTTCATCATATATGGTCTCTTTCGAATGGGTGAGCACCTTCTTTAAGATTTATCATCTTCCGTAGTGATTCATGCACACCTTTAATTTCATGATACCCTTTGAGGGAATAAGTCCCGATAATCTCATAGTAACTCAATGATTTTGGCCACTTTCGAGTTTGACCAATAGTCTCCAATTATGGCCTCCTTAGGCTCAGCCTCTGATCCAATATTTACTTTCTTTATCTTCATTGGTTCATGATATGTGCGTGTATCCTTATCTCGCACCTGTCTAAGACCTTACACACTCCTTGTGAATGATCAACATCTAGATTTTCTACTTCTTCATCATGCACTATGTAGATAATCTTTCCTTTTTCGTTTTCAAGGAAATTTGGTTTAAGTAACATGAAGTCCATTTCTTCTTCTTTCCAAATTACGCTCCTAACTCTGTCCCACCAAATAACTCATGAATTAGTTATTCCGAATTTGCACTATCTCCCATAGTTATGCACTTTACAACCTTTAATGCCTCTTCTACTAAAGGTTTAGTAGAGAAGTACTCAAAAGTCTAGATCATTCCTGCAATCAAATCCTACCAATTTCTAGTTTCTCTATGTAGTTTTGCATATACATACCAAGCGTGTGCACATCCTTATAGAGTGGAATGTAATTTATGTGCCCAAAGTGAAGGTGGTAATGCTTGTTGTCCCTTGGTCTAGAGTATATCACACTACCTTGGATGTGGTAATCGAATAGGTTGATTACCGTGATAAGTGCAGATTTGAGTAGGTACATTGCTCCTAAAACCCGAGTAGATAGAGCGATCCCAATTTCATCCCATTCCATAAGATTATATCCATGAACCATCCACCAAGTGTGTTCTATTACACATAGGGTATATGATAACATTTTCCTTCTCTTAACTTGTTCTATCCATTGTTCTTCCATGGCCTTTGAAAGAATACTAAAAGTTCTTCCGATCTAGTATACCAAGGTATTGAGCTACCTATTCGTCGAATAGAGTGAAGACCATTCTTAGTGTAGTTGTGCTTCTTACTTCGCACCCTACCTATTCATAAGTACCATGAGCCCAATTATTACAAGAAATACTCGTAGTATCACTAATAGATTATGCATCTTCCCATTGAAGGATTCCCTCCTTTGATGGCTCAATGACCTTGGGGTCCTAAATAGCGCATTACATAAATTATATTTAAATCTATCTCACTCAAAGACTCAAAGCATACGGTGCATATTTTCCATCATTAAAGGGATTACAACTCGTTCCTCCTTATTTTCAAAACTGATGTATCCTTTTTGAACCTTAAATCAACGTTATTTGCGTAACACCGAGGGCGCCAAGCAAAGCCGGAAAATTATGCCTTTCGCCAATCCTAATACCTCAAAATCTCCAATGAATTTGGCCCTTTGTATAGTGATAGATGCATCCTTCAAAACTCTTATGGGAGTGGCCTTAGTCACAGTTAGCCATAAAAACACATTGGATGATGACTGCAATGAAGTTATCCCCATTTGCACCCATGCATCTAAAGTAAGAACATTGACTTTTTGTATCAATAAAGATATTGCTCAAAAGCCATCCATCCATGACAACATTCGATTGATTTCATTTTCATAGTCAATGCTATCGGGAAAGATTTGCATCAAGATCTTCTATTTGTTCTCGCACTTGCACACGAGTGTTTCCTTTAGCAAATTCCCTAACAATGGAATAATATTCTCCTAGCGCAGCATTTTGCACACCTCTCTCACATCATCAATATCAGATGGGACCTTCCCTGCTTCTTTCTTTTATTCTATCTTATGTGACTACTCTTTCAAACACTATATTTCACCTTGAAGATTTATGAGGACTTCCATGGTCTCTTGATAAACCTCCTTCTGATGAGCAGGATCTGGGTACCTCACATGTAGAACCTCCTCCTTAGTGATTGTAGGCTTCTGCTGCAATGCCTATTTTCCAGTGTCGCTTCAGCTCATGTGGTAATATTTACGGTTAATTCCTCTAGTTTTGGTGCTAACTTGGGCATCCACCGATTTTCCCTTTGTGCAATGGATTCTAACCTTCACTCTGCCTTTGTTCTCTTACTTATGATATTTACTAAGATGCCCATATAATTCAAGGCACTCCTCATAGCTATCATTATTTCAATAGAAATAACACGTAATATTCTCGGGGACATTCACACCTATAGTGGTCAGGGAGATCTGCATGTATAACACATCCCATAAGGAAACTCGCCTCTTCCTCAACGAAGACCTTGTCCTCCATATCCATCATAGTATCTGTGCCCTCTTCAACAAACTTCTTCAAAATGCCCCTCATTCCTATCATAGCACGTTTGATTATGATCCCGATCCCGGTGCTCATTCCTTCCTTTAGATTTATCCCATACACTTGTTTTTCATACACTAATGTCTATAGCATCATGGATCGGCCAATTAATCTATAATCTTTAGTATCATGAGTCACGGACGGAAAATATTACAATAGCGAGGAGATGTTCTTTCTTATCACGCATTGTAGTAATGGACAATGGCTAGCATCATGGTTTAAATGACAGATCTCACATTCCAAAAACAACGAACATATGGACCTACGAGGACAACTATCCTTGGTGTGACATTCCAATTCAAAATTTTACACCAAATCCCTAAGCGCGTCTCATGTGTTGAATTTATCGATAGTTTCTCTAACTATTTTTCCATAGCTACAATATTTTCCTCTAAAAATAGGCTCACCCTAGTGTTTATACTTCCTACTTACCTAAGTGTGTAAGGTTGATTCAAGTGCTTCAAGTGGATCGGTGTATGTTTTATGTAATGACAACACCCTTTCTAAATGGTGTAATCAATCCTCCAAATAACAATTGTGCATGCTTTATCTTACATGAATATCATAGGATAGCTTGGATAACGATGTTTTTCAAACAAGCATCATACTCTCCGACACTTTCAATAGTTCCTTGCTTAATATCCTTGAGTGAACTTATACCCTTCTACACAAAATTGGGGATGTGAAATTATTAAGGAAAGCATCTTTTAAGGATGCATAGTCTATAAATTTGATCGGGGTCAAACTTTTACGTACCAATTGTGTGTGTGCCCTTGTAACGTAGTAGCAAATTAACTAGATCTACACTCATAAGCCATGAATCCTTTTGTGTGCCACAATATTTCACACATGTGTATGTGTTAAACAACATATTCTATGCCCTATACTACGGAAGATGAAGAGACATATCCATGTAAATATTCGGGGTTGGTGCGGACCTTGCCCACCGATCCGTAACGTCCCGTGTTTCCTCTACCTCTAGAACCACCTCGATCCACTAGAGCTAGAACCACCTATACCTCCTGATCCTCCACCTGTAGTTGGGATAGGACCAAAAGACATACTCCCCTATGCTCCAATAGTGGTACTATACTGAACCCCCATAGTTTGTGAAGTGCTTCCAATCCCGTATGTGAACCCAATATTCTGCGCACTCACGTTTTGTGCGGACGATGCACCTGAAAATGTACCCCTAAACAACAATGAATTCATCTGCCCTATCATCGATGTACTTGCTATACGACTTATTCATGCTCTCCTACTTCCTAAGTTAGCTTGTTGACTAATTGTCATACTAGAGCATCGGAAAACCAAGGAGCAAAGGCTAGGTTATCAAGTAGGTTTAGATTCATGCCCACGTTCTAGGTCATCTCTACTCACATGCTTAATTATGAGGTAGAGGAGGGTTCCTGTCATGCTTTCCCAAATGGGAGAGTTCCCGATGCTCGGCTCCACGTCGTCTCACGTGAGCTCCAAATGCTTCACGAGCCATCTCTCTCCTCAACACCATCCACTCTACAATGTCATGCTTCTTATCTATCTCACTCTCACATGTCTCATTATACTTAAGCCTCATTTCTTCCCTCTTCCTTGTCACCGCTAACTCGCCATCTTTCACCAATCCTGTTCCTGCCCCCACGTGTGGTGGGGTTTAGCTAGCCATAGGTTTGTCTTCTAAATTCAGGGTTACCATCAAAATATTGACTTCCATTGGAATTCCCCGTAAATAGGTTCCTATGGGATATCGTAAGAACTAAAACTTAGTTACCTCACGGACAAAAATATGTAGAAATTGAATAATCTAGAATATAACTGTTCAAAACACCACGAAACAATGTATCTATAAAGCACAAGTCCATATCAAATCTACATCAAAAAGGGTATGAAATTCTTCTTGTGTCCAAACAAGTATGCCATACCTCCAATTCCATTTAGATGTATATGTAATCAGCCACTCATATAGCTCTATCGGAAAGATAGCAAAGAAGCTCTCATAAAAATTATGTTCCACCCATCTCGTATGCGTTAAAATCAGATCTAGTGTTGAACCTCCATGAGTGTTGTTTTTCCAAATCATGTATCCACTCCTCAACACTTGCAGAGTCAAATCATATGTATACATCGGGAACCATCCTAGAAACAACTGAAAAAGAGGTCCGTGTAATGAAACCAATGATACAACCTAGAATTTACTAGTAAGATCCCCAGACGAGGTTGGCACATCACTCACTCCTAGGGCGAGGGCTCACCCAAAGTGTGAAAGGTACTAGGCCCCTCTTTAGGGTTCTTTATTATAGGATGTAGCATGATGAAGACTTAAATCATTCATATCTATGACTAATATATCATCCTAGAGTACATATTCGAGCTAGAACTTAAAGTATAATGAATCAAACAAGAATCATAGTGAAATTATTCATATGGTAATAAACTATAACCAAGATTACCACTTTGATTCAATCAATAACCTCCATTATATTAAATGTAGTAATACACCAAAGCTTCTTACAATAATGGCATTATATGCTCATGTACGTACAAATCTGATAGTGTAATCTCACAATAATCCAGTCCTTACATATATCATGCCCTATATATCATATATCATCTATCATATTTATAAGGGTGGGGACTTTATCTTCACTTCTTATCTAATCCCAAAATAGATCACATGTTATTATTAGCCATGCACCATTACAATAAAAGCCACACATGCAAGTGCACCTGACAATAGACTTCTTTTAGTTGATTTCGTTAGTAGTAAATCTATTCTCACTGTACTCATGCAAGTCTTTAACTAGTTTATGTGTAGTGCATGCTATCTCCAAAAATATCTCCTCATAGTGAAATGGCTAAGTCCCAAAATATGCCCTTATACTTCATGCACGTGTTTTCCCTTATCCTTTCACACCTTTGAACACACCTTGTTCTCTCGTGTGGACCTCTTGTGCTCTTACGCATTATCTCGCTCAACATTACTCCACACTAACCGCATTTCCACCACGACAATGGTTGCAAGAATATAAATAGAAAGAATAGGAAAGAATGTGAATACAAAGATAGAAAGAATATTATGAATAAAATAACACCTGATCCTAAAATGGCTAAGTCCTTAAATATGCCCTTATATTCCACGCGCATGTTTTCCCTCATCCTTTTGCACCTTTGAACACGCCTTGTTCTCTCACATGAGACCTCTCGTGTGCCTTCAAAGCATTATCTTCTCAACAACATGGATGGACAAACCATAATAAACACATAGTGAAACACTAGATTGACTAATGCCACGTGCGAAATACCTAAAGCTTGAGGAATGACATAGGACACAAATTAAGTTTGGATCCATTAACAATTAAAGTGCACTTAACAAATACATTATGAATACAACATATGATATGCAGAGTCGAGTCATTATCAAAAGTATGAACATAAATGGGGAGGTTAGACTTGAATATTATGTGTGAAGAAAATGCATTGGAATTTTTTTGATAAACCGAAGTCGGATGCATGTAAGCACAAATGCGAGTAATAATAAGAAAATGTTGGACTCTATGTAGTAAATCAGATTTGCAAGAAAATAATCATTGATTGAAATACTCATGATGACCAAACCCTAGGACGACAAGTGATGAATGAAGAAGCTAGAAGCATGAATGATTGAGTCGGAGTTCACAAAGATGATTAAATAAAAATGGAAAATATATGTAGTTAATCTAATCTAGAACGACATGTAAATGTAGTAAAAAAATGCAATAAATGAATATGGAAAATGACCCAAGAAACTATAAAAATTCTAAAACATAGAGTATTAAGAGATTTAGATTGAACTCAACTGATTAGAGAAGCTTAGTAGACTATGTCACAAAACTCGACTCATTTGGAGGAACAGAAGCCAAAACGATCGCGCCAAGGTCCCAAAAAGGATGGATAGGAGCTATCTAGCAGACTGGAGCACTTAGAGAGGGACCATGGTGCCTACAAGAACTATGGTCAGTAGATAGACCTAACAGTGGTCCAAAACCCTTGTTATGTGTTGCATACAATTTCTACATGCGCTGTGTGTTGTTGATAATCCCGGATGTATAGAAGACCTACAAAAGACCAAAGAGATGTAGAAAAAACCTAAAAAAGAAGAATGCAAATGAATGGGTTGGACTGACCTCATCTTCCAAAATAGTGGGCTTCTTAGCTAAGTGTTGAACTACATTTCGAGATACAAATGTAGTTATGGTGTGTGTGTGTGTGTGTGTATGTATCATGTTCCTAGGTGCTCTTGTGTTGGTCGCACCTTGTGAAGTAATGAGAAATAACTAGATGTAGAAAATAATAGAATCCCTCCCTATGCTTGTGTGATATAGATGAACCAACTGTGTCCTTATGATGGAACTAATGGATGCAATTCTAGGTGCACGATAGTAGTGACTAATTCCTCGTCCCTCATTATGGTATCATGACTTTACATTTATAGGGTTATCTTGATCTAATTTCATAATTAAACTTGAAATGGTCGACCAACAAAAATATAAAGATCTTAAATGGATAGAAAGATCCCAAAAAGTGGTGGGAAAGTTCAAAAGGATCGAGTCACCCCTGTGGGATCACGGTGCCGATGGGTGCCCCAAGATTAGCCTAGGTGCCCTAATCAAAGATAAAACTATGGAGGATAATAAAAATTAGTTTAGGCTTGTCAGGTGCAAAGAGGTTTGACATGACGAAAATAAATACAATAATATAGCCAAAAGACAAAGGTTAATTAGTACATTCTTCACTCAAAACCTTCTAAATGGTAGTATGAGACCGAGACTAAATAATGTCTAATGTGCATGATTTTGTGTCTACATGCTTGGTCTCAAGCGGGTTTCATGGCATAAGATGTTTTTGTAGAGAGTGTTTCATGGTTCTTTGGAGGTTTTGGAAGGCTTAGACAAAATGTCTAAGTGTGTTCCATGTTTTGGTGAAGTTAGTTTTCTCTAGAACATTCCCTTTTCGATAATTTTTTTTTTTGTGTCTTAGAGATTTTGAAACCTAATAGAGGCCTAGATGGTTCTAGGTAATTTTGGTGACCTACATGGTCCGTGAATGATATTTTTATCAAGTTATTATGATGTGGGAGTGATTCTAATCTATGATGTGTGACCTAGGTTACTTACGATCAAGATACATGCATAAAGGAAAATTAGAAAGCTCATTTGATCCAGTTGTGGAAATGAAGAAAAGTGCAACCTACAAGGCAAAAGCTTGAATGTGTTAGGAGGTATTTTTGACTATGAAGAGACAAAAATTAAGATGTTGTTATGTTCTAAAGAGAGAGAAGGTATGGGTGAGCTAGGTCATTGGTTTAAATCAGCTTGAAGAAGAAACATATGTTTAAGGAAGGCTAGAGAGGAGTTTTGGAGAGATAGAAGGAGAGTGAGCTACATAGTGTCATCATCGGTTGTTGGAGAAACATTTTAGTGATGGAAAACATTTTAGATGGATTTTTAGTGCTGAGTCATCGGGGGCTAGTGCCTCATTGTAGGATTGATATCTACTAAACTATGTGTTGGTGCTCCTTGTGGGGTTTGTGCCTTACTAAACTTAGAGGTTAGCGATCCTTGTTGAGTTGGTGTGCAACTAAACTTGAAACAATAGCTATATAATTTTTTTAGTTGGTTATATTTCCTTGAGGGTTTCCCATTTAAATTTACTTTACTTGTGTCATTATGCTCTCATGGTGCATGCTTATGTGTTTGATTAATCATCGCGCAATCTATATTTTTTTTAATGGTTGATGGATGTGAAGGTTTAAGAGAATGAAATTTTTAATGGTTTAATGATTCATCCCTCTCTCAATGATTGTGCTTCCAACATAACATACATGTCTCGAGTTGATAAAAAAATGCTGCAATGTTTGAGTCTTCTAAAACTAAAGGAGTCTAAATTTGAGAAGAAGAAAGGAAAGGCCCTTGAGCTAGAGAATCTCCCTCATTGACGTGGATCATGTATTAATGTGCCTCGCACAAAATGGGATCTTCTCATGTTAATTTTTCTAACATAAAACAATGTGGCATGTCCCAAATCATGTTGGGTGATGACACCACCATGTCCCGGGGCTTCCGGGTAGTGAATCGACAGAGATATAAAATGGAACATTTAATGATGTGTTGAGTGTTGTTGAACTCTCTACCAATAACCTATTGGTTTACAAAATGACTCACATTAGAGAAATAATGTGAGTGGAATTCAACCCTAACTTGATGATTATTCATGAGCTTCACAATGACACTACAGTAAATGAGGGAAAGTCGGATCATCGGTCATAGTTATACACCTTCTTCCACTTTACTTCTAATTCGATGCCCATTGCCTTGCTCACTCATGCAGATGAGGTTACAAAATTATGGCATGATAATTTTTGTCATATTAACTATCATTACCTTGAGCAGTTGAGACAAAATGAGATGGTCAATGGGTTACCCAATTTCAAACTTTCTAATGGTCTTAGTGAGGGTTATGCCCTTGTGAAGCACCCCTGAATAAAGTTTTGGCAATTTTCCAACGCATTCTTCTACTTGATACATAATTCTCTTATCCACCCTTGAAAACATGATTCGACCTCCATTAAGGTTTGGATTAGTGAGGAATATGGAGGGAGAACAACCATCATCACTTTGAGCCTTTTCTAGAGACTTATTTATTTTATTAAGTTCTTCCATGGTGACTAGTTTTGGCAATTTTGTCAAACGGTCACTTTTTGAAAATTTTCCTCTTGGGGAATTAATTGAGTGTCTTGAATCCTTTCATACTTCGTAATTGATATTATTAGTTACAAGTGTATTGAATCATAGAGGCATAGATGGTTCTAGGTAATGTTGGTGACCTATATAGTCCTATGAATGATATTTTTATCAAGTTATTATGATGTGGGAGTGATTCTAATCTATGATGTGTGACCTAGGTGACTTACAATCAAGATACAAGAATAAAGGAAAATTAGAAAGCTCATTTGATCCAGTTGTGGAAATGAAGAAAAAGTGCAACCTACAAGGCAGCTTGAATGTGTTAGAGGTCTTTTTGACCATGAAGAGATGAAAATGAAGATGTTGTTATGTTCTAAAGAGAGAGAAGGTATGGGTGAGCTAGGTCATTGGTTCAAATCAGCTTAAAGGAGAAACATATGTGCAAGGAAGGCTAGAGAGGAGTTTTGGAGAGATAGAAGGAGAGTGAGCTACATAGTTTCATCATCGGTTGTTGGAGAAAAATTTTAGAGATGGAAAACATTTTAGATGGATTTTTGGTGGCCTTGAGTCATCTAGATGACTAGTGCCTCGTTGTAGGATTGATATCTACTAAACTATGTGTTGGTGCTCCTTGTGGGGTTTGTGCCTTACTAAACTTAGAGGTTAGCGATCCTTGTTGAGTGGTGCTCAACTAAATTTGAAACAATGGATATATAAATTTTTGTTTTATTTGGTTATATTCCCTTGAGGGTTTCCCACTTAAATTTACTTTACTTGTGTCATTGTGTTCTCATGGTGCATGCTTATGTGTTTGATTAATCATTGCACAATCTATATTTTTTTGAATGGTTGATGGATGTGAAGGTTTAAGAGAATGAAATTTTTCATGGTTTAATGATTCATCCCTCTCTCGCAGAGATTGTGCTTCCAATATAACATACATGTTCTGCAGTTGATCAAACAAAATGCTCCAAAGTTTGAGTCTTCTAAAAATAAAGGATTCTAAATTTGAGAAGAAGAAAGGAAAGGCCCTCAGAGCTAGAGAATCTCTCCTCATCGATGTGGATCATGTATTATTGTGCCTCACACAACATGGGACCTTTTCATGTTAATTTTTCCAACATAAAACAATGTGGCATGTCCCAAATCATGTTGGATGATGACACCACCGTGTCCCAATTTCTGGTAGTGAATTGATAGAGATAGACAATAGAACATTTAATGATGTGTTGAGTGTTATTGATCTCTCTACCAATAACATATTGGTTTACAAAAAATCAATCACATTAGAGAAATAATGTGAGTGCAATTCAACCCTAACTCAATGATTATTCATGACCTTCATAGTGCCACTACAAAGTAGCTGAGGGAAAGATGGATCATCGGTCATAGTTATACACCTTCTTCCACTTTACTTCTAATTCGATGCCCATTTCCTTGCTCACTCATGCGGATGAGGTTATAAAATTATGGCATGATAATTTTGGTCATCTTAACTATCATTACCTTGAGTATTTGAGACAAAATGAGATGGTCAATGGGTTACCCAATGTCAAACTTTCTAATGGTCTTAGTGAGGGTTATGCCCTCGTGAAGCACCCTGAATAAAGTTTAGGCAATTTTCGACCAGTTCTCCTGCTTGAGACATAATGCTCTTATCCACCCTTTGAAAACATGATTTTGACCTCCACTAAGGTTTGGATTAGTGAGGAATGTGGAGGGAGAACAACCATGATCATTTTGAGCCTTTTCTAGAGACTTATTATTTTTAGTAAGTTCTTCCTGGGTGACTAGTTTTGGCAATTTTGTCGAATGGTCACTTTTGAGAACTTTTCCTCTTGGGGAATGAATTGAGTGTCTTGAATCCTTTCATACTTCAGACTTAATATTATTATTTACAAGTGTATTGAATAGGTAATTACAAAATATATACATTTTCCACATAGTGTCGTATAGGATTGAAAATGGTTTCCAAAATTCTATTTCACACCCTGGATGCTTTGCCCAATTCTCCGGGGTTTCTCACAGTATATATTTTTGTGAAACAAAAATTAAAATTAAAGGTATGTGTTTTCATCCTTGTACAAGGTATAATGTAAAAAAACTCATCTATAACTTGAAGCACACTCGAATTCATGAGGCAAGCAAGTGCTCATAAGAAAGCTAATTTTTTTGTAGGTCCTCGTCTCCGATTTTGAGGCAGTTTAAACGCCACAACTCCGTAGATATAAGGAGACATTTTCAATTGTTTGGAAACTTTATAATAATGTAAAAAATGGATTAGGTAATAAATTAGGTCGTGTAAAAATATTTCCAAATGCATTTATATAAGGAAGCTACAAATCCAAGTTTCGGGGTGATTGGAGTAGGGGTTTAAGAGCAATGAGAAAATTTACATTTTGGCCATGGTGGATGTCTAGTTCTTCAAGGAATCCATAACATCATAGAAAAAAATTAAAAATTTCTAAGTGGTGAGTCATGTTTTTTTTAAACTCACCCCTTTATGCTTTCCTCCCAATTTCTTGTTTTAGAATTCAAATATGGACCATAATTAATGAACCATGATAGGGTTGGAGTTAAAAATTTCCTAATGGATTTTGACTATCCCCATTTCCATTACCAAATTTATAAAGGTAAAAATGGAAATAATGGGGTGGAAAATTATCCATGGGTGAAGGCGTCATGAAGAGGGGTCAAAAAGTAAGTAGAGGTGTTGAGAAAGCAAACCTAGTGAGAAGGTTAAATTATTAAGTGATGAGAGAGATAGATCATGTGGTGTTCAAACTTACTAAATGGAATTCAGATCCCATCATGTACCTTAAAAATTTACTAAATTAAAAATGGGACAAATGGATGGCAAGGGGTTAAATTTTTTCCAAGGGGTAGCTTCATCATGAAAAAGGGGCACCTAAGTTACGAGGTGAAAACATGCTCTTAACACTCCATGTTGCAAATTAAGTGATGAAGGAATTCTCTCCTCGATGGTGGAACATTATGATATCCCCATGTCCCTTTCAAAATGGGACAAGGGATAAAATCCATCATAAGTGTGTTAATGGTCAGATCTTCATGAGGAAGGGGCCAAGTTGAGTGGTGAGTTGATAACACCCTTCTAATACTCCAAGTGAGATTTTAAGTGACGTAACCTAAAAATGTGGAGCTCTCACCATGGTGATGCATTAAAATTTCACCCATGTCTAATTTTAATTTTCTAAAATTTAAAAATGGACATTAGGGTCTCCAAGTGTGCCTTACCACTTTTGGAAACATTTCCTTCATTAAACACTGCTAAAAATAGCCATATGAATCCATTATCTTGCCCCAAGAGCTTCCCTAGGAGTTACATAGGAAACAATTATATTATTTTGAATCCAAATGGGCCGATGAAAACATTTCCACCATTTTTGGAGCCAATCCTACCTAAAATTTAAAATTTAGCCCCCTCTTCAATTCTTCTTAGGTTTGTGCGTCGGTCAAAGAAACCACCACCAAAGTTTATGATGACCAATAGGAGAACCATAATATTGGGTGTGAATAGGGCCTCAAATATTTCATATTATAATGTTAATTAGGTCTCAAATATTCTCATAGATCCCAAAATATTCAGTTGAATCTCCATCAGATCGTGAGGTCTTCATCCTGCAATGTCGGGCCAATATCTCGAAATATGAAGCATAGAATCTCCTAAAAAAATTTATTATGAATTAGGCCTTATAATATTTATAACAAGTATTTGATAACTTTCCAAATCATCCCAAGACTCCCAAATCATTCAAAACAAGATAACTATATTTTTCATTACTTTCATTTCATTACATCGTGTCACAAGTGGCCCAATGGTACACAAATTATTCATAAACCTGATTTTTTTGCATAACATTCATAAAATACCTAAGATGATTACATATATATTCCCACATCTTTCAATTTTTTTAATCTTTTCCATGTACTTTCCCTGGGGTACTCACCAGAAAAAAATCCTAAAAAATAGGACTTTTTGGGCCTCGTGAGTACTTATATTCTCTTGGATTTAGATACCTTCATGAATAAGATTGAATTACATCCCTTTCACATGAAATACACTTTACAATCATATTATGACATCCCTCATGTCCATTATTAGGGAAACATAATGACTAACTTGGTCGAGGAGGCGGTTTATATCATTTGAGAGAAGGATTTTCAAATGTGGCTTACGTTGTCATGGATTTTTATTTTTGAAATAATAATGTACTGATATGGGGAGGTGAATCATTCCTAAAAATATTTAAATTCTTTTACCATCACATACTTTCATTTATTCATTCATCAATTAACAATCCATAATCATATGTGTGCATTAAATGTGTATTGAGCCTTCACAACAACATAAAACAAAGAAGAATACACATGAACAACATATTTAAGTGGGAAACCATCAAGGGAAGAAAAACACTAATTTTTTTTTGAAATTACTCACAAAAAGTAATTTAGTGAAGGACCAAATTCACAAGGAGCACTAAACCCTATAAAGAGCACAAACTCAACATCTTGAATATGTTTGATCTCTAATAATATTTCTACCACAACTTATGGATATCTCTAATTCGGCTATTAACCCTACCCCATACCCAAGGTCTTTAATATTGCTCTATATTATTCTTCTTGAACTTATCATGGATTTAAAAACATGTACACATACTCTCTAATCTTCCTAAACTTTTCATCTAATCATCCTTCAAATCACGCCTTTGACCAGTAATTCACTCACCTATGGGTCACACTTTTCACCCATGCAAGAATAACTCATCAAATGAGCTAAAAATTTAGTTTTATATGCATTTCTTCACTCTAACCCAAATGAGGTCTGACCCATAAAACATTATTAAATTCAAGTAAGTTAATTACAAAGTTAACATATGACCCATATAGGTCGGCCTAACTAAAAACTATCATCCATGAACTAAAAATCCTTAAAACCTTTACATTGGAATGACAAATATCTCCCAATCCCAATTTTTTTAATTAATTCTATAAAAATCACCACACATTTTTAAAATAATATTTAAACATCATACATGGTCACAATTATCATGAAACAATAAAATTATTTCATTTAATGGGCCCAAAGTGGTTCATTACCTTCATTGAATACCGTTTCCAACACCCTATCTTCACCTTTTAGATTCAAGTTCACCCAATAAAAACTCATATATGTCATGTGAAAAATTTATGGAAATTGAAATACATATATAATACTCCTAAACAAGTTAGAGCTCATGAAATAATCACCTGCTCAAACCACAACCACTTTTGTCTTCACCAAAACAAGTTGCCCTTAAACCAAATTTCCAAAATCAGGATATAAAACCTTTTGTCACTTCCAAGACCTGAAAATTAATTCATTGGATGCCAAATTCATCCCTCTTCACTTTCTAGGTGATATTAATCTTCAACTCATCCATTTCATTCCTCAAATTACTCAATACTTCGTAAAGAACAACCTTGTCTTGAAACTTCCACTACAAACTTATTCACAAAATGACCTAGATAATACATCAAATAAACTAATCAAAAATCAAACCATATATCATTATAACACTCTCTGAATTATTTTTCCAACACAGCTTGAATCACCTTCTAACTCCTCCCGTAGCTCCCTGTAATGTTCATTTTATCAAGGCCGCTTTTAACTACCCCAAAACTTCCCTTTGACCAGCTTAACCTAAATAGGGAAAAAAATTCTATTTTTATGAATCCTCATGACCTGAAACATATTTTGGAATCAATAAAAAGCATGGGATTTCATAAATTTAAATTTAGACATTACCTCGTTTGAAGAACGTTTTCACAAACTAGAACGCTTCAATAACTTGCATTTTCAAGTGGAGCCCACATATCACCACATACTATATCATACATTTATGGAAATATAGAAGAGTCCTATAAAACATAAAATCATTAATTTTCAGTAACCAATCAAAACTTGGCTGATACAAGCACTTTTCTACAAGTTTCTTCTAGCTAGGGTTTCATACCACTTTATCTTGTTAAAGATTGTTAATAAAAATGTGTTGATAAAACCACCTCATTATTTTTTTAAACCATCATAAATGACCTTATAATCTACCCAAAATATATTAATTCTCCATGAAAATCATACAGCTCACAATGAGCATAAGAAGATTCATATTTTTCATAAAAAACACATTGTTGTTAGAGTAGGTATTTACCTTAGCTCATGTTCACCTAGGTACTTTATTTACCTTTATTGGATTTATCCTCCCACTTATGTGTGTGGATATTTATTTTTATTTATTTAGATATTATCTAGTTTTTAGGTATAGTTCTTTTCTTGATCTATGGTATTGACTAGATCCTTGATGTCTAGTTCTTTCCTTGATTTATGGCTTGATCTACGATCTTGACTGTTCTTAGATTTTTATTTCTTGCTTATATAAGAAAATCCCATTCTCAATGTATTTCATTGAGTTCCATAATAATATATGATATTTATGCCTATTTTGTTGCAAAGGTTTTGGTAAAATTATTTTGTTGAATTGCTTTAATCTTATTGATCCTGGTGTTTTATTAGCATCCGTGAATTCTTGGCTTCAGTACGGTCCTGACTCAGGTTATCGCTTTTTTATGGTATTCAGAAGGATATTGCTATTTGACATTTGTGTGTAAGTTTTATTTTACAAATAAGTTATTTGTATATTCATACATTCGGTATTTGTTTGAATTTTTGTTGCATGCATTTTTATGCAAAACAAAGCCTTCCATTAGATTCAAAAGGTGTCACACCCTGAATAGTAAGTTTCTCACACCCATTAAAATCCTTAGCCCCTGGTCATATGAGGGATTAAATATTGTGATTCCTACTATTAGGTGCTTAACTCCAACCCCCTTTAATTTTATTTGTGTGGTTAAGGAAAGAACATTTTATTTTGTTTTAGTGGTAACTAAAATAAATAGTAGAGCATAATATTGAAAAACTTGTATCTTTTGATCGATAACTCGGTTTTGAGTGCCGTTTTTTGCAAAAGTGTTTTTTTCATGCTCTTTCCATTGGAAATATTTATTTTGATAATTTCAATATAATTATAAATTTTCATATTGTAACACGCACTCATTATAAAGTGCCAAAATCTGGGGGGCTCTTGTTGCATTGCTTGGGGTCTTGTTGCATTGCTTGGTTCTTGCATTTATTTTGGTGATTTTTTGAGGATGGAGTATTTAGCCAATTTTGCATTAGATCATGTTGATTCATTAACAACACATAATTACCAAAAATTGAAACCAAGAATGGAAACAATAATTAAGCGAAAAATATTATAGGCGTTAACTTCTTCGTAACAACCAATGTTCACTAGAGAATATGAGAAATTTCAAAGTATACAGTGCAAATTTGATGAGTGCATGTGTTTGATAGGAACTTATGTAAGTGACAGTCTTTTGTTTCATTTGGAAAAATGTGACTCTCCTTTCAAAATATGGGAGAAATTGGAGGATTTATTTAGTAAGGTGGATCATATGAGAGCCATGCAACTTGAAATTGATATCACCTCTCTTAATCCTGAAGATTTTCCAACAATTATAGACTATCTTACCAAGTTCAAGAATTTGTTGACACATTTGAAGGGGATTGGAAGAGATTATAAATATGAAGAGTGTGTTTACTTTATTTTATCCAAGTTGAGAGGACCATTTAAAATATTTTCTTCTACCTTTTTCTCTAGCATGGATGCCTTAGGAGACACATTCAAAATGCCTACCTTAAAAACATTTTTTGAAAGACTTACTAGGGAAGAATCTAAATTGTCTCACCTTGAGTCTTCCACCTCTCAAAAGGAATTAATTGCATCTAATCCTAAGGGCAAGGGAAAACTAAAAATTAAAACCAAATCCACCCCTTCTGGTATCGAACTTCTAAACCCAAAGAAAACAACACTAAACCCAAAGAGTCTTCTAAATCCAAGAATAATTCTAGCTTTTCATTCTCTTTTGTGGGGTAGTGGTCATGAAGAAAATAGGTGTTATAAGCGAATGCAAGATTTAGAGGATGTAATCAAGAAACACAAAATTTATATCTCCACTCCACATCCTTCTAATTAGCATGGCAAAACACTTAATGTTGTTGGGAGATCTCAGTCACCACTTATGACATATTGAGTTATAGGTTATGGTTTTTCTCATCACATGACTTCTTCTAAGGAGTCTTTATTTCTCTATGTTTGAGTTGTACTTCCAAAATTGGGGATGGATATTCTTCCTTTTAGTTGAAGGAAAAGATGATATACACCTTGATGGTGGTAGTATCTAAGAAACATTGTATGTTCCTAACATCACCACAAATTTTCTTTCTGTATATCAAATTTTTCACTATGATAAAGGAAAAATAAAGTGACCTTTACACCACATGGAGTAGAAGTACAAACTTTTTGGAGCCTCATTCTTTGGTTTCTCAAGGTATTGTTGATCATAATTATAGACTATATCACTTTGAGGGTTTTGATGATACTTCCTCTATGGGGACAATATTGGTTTCTCATGTGATTCGTAGAGTAAGCTTTGGCATGAAATATTTGGAAATCTCAATTATAGATATTTGAAGGAGTTGAGAACTCATGGTATGGTAGATGGTCTTCTTAGAGTTTATTGTCTTGAAGGATTTTATCATGGTTTTGCATTAGGAAACAACACAGAGATCCTTTTCCTAAGAATTTGTCTAAGAGAGCTTCTTTACCAATTTTCTCTTGTGCATAGTGACTTGATGGTTTTTCCTACCCCTCTTTCAATGTAGATAGTATGCACTTTCGTTTATTGATAATTTCTTGAGGCGTACTTGGGTTTATTTTCTCAAGTAAAATGTGATGTTTTTCACACTTCAAATTATTCAAGGTTTTGGTCGAGAAACAATCTTCTATTTGCATAAAGAACCTTCATACCGATTACTTCAGAATGAGTTTTTGACCTTTTGGCAACTCAAGGCATTATTCACTACCATTCTATTCTTCATACTCCACAAGATAATGGATTAGCAGAATGGAAGAATAGAACTTATAAGGAAATGGCTAACTATATGATGCATTCTATAGATTTACTTTCTATCTATAGGGTAGAAGCTAATTATGCTAACTACATTAGTAATGGCACACCACAAAGAGAACTTGAGCATTTGACTCAGAGGAAGATTGGTCTAACACTAAGCTAGATGTCTCATTTTTTTGAGTCTTTGGGAGCCATGTTTAGGCCTTTGTGCCAAATAATAAAAGGAAATATTTAGATAAGAAGAGAAAACCCTTTATCTTTGTAGGGGGTTGTGAGGACATGAGAGCTTATCAACTTCTATATTCTCATACACATGACGTTCTTTTTGAATACATGTTTAGTTTGACGAGTGCTTAACTCCTCATGATTCTTCATCTTCTTCCATGCCTCATTCTTCTTCTTCATCTCATCTTGAGGATAATTTATTTGAGGAGGTTGATGAGGAGGTTATAGATGTCATTGATGGCCCTATTCCAACCGATGTTGTCCACTATGCCTAAGTGGGTTTTTACTAAAGTTTCTGAGGAAACACCTTTCATACAGGATCTTCCACCCATTAGGAATCATCACACACATTCTACAAGTTCTGGAATTTTATGTCAGAAAGTTTTTGAGGATTCATAGTCTTTTCAAAGGCTCATGGGATATAGGAGTGGGATGATGCGATGGAAGCTGAGTATTATTCTTTGATGAAGAATCACACTTGGGATTTGGATTCTCTTCCTAAAGGAATAAAGATGAAGATGGTTATGTGTAAGTGGGTATACCGAACCAAATACATAGCTGATGGGTCCATTGATAAGTATAAGGCTCATATTTTTGCAAAGGGTTTTTCACAAGTTGAAGGTATTGATTACTTTGATAATTTTACACTCGTTGCCAAGATGGATTTTTACGCCTTGTACTTCTTATTGCTTTACATCACATGGGTGGCCCGTATACCAGATGGACATGAAGAGTGCCTTCTTACATGGAGATTTACAAGAGGAAATATACATGGAGTAACCTGTTAGATTTGCTCAGGATTCTTCTCTTTTTTATATGCTTCAAAGTCTCTCTACGGTATCAAACAAGCCCCTCGGGATTGGTATGAGAAGATGGATTATTTTCTTCTATCTACTAGTTTTGTTAGTTTTCACTCCGATCATATAGTGTATCTCCAACATGTTGGTGAAAATATTATGATGCTTGTCTTGTATTTTGATGATATATTACTTACGAGCACCTCTTCTTCCCACATTCGAGTATTCGAGGGATCTTTCTACACAATTGACATGAAAGATCTTGGGTTATTGCATTATTTTCTTGGTTTGTAGATTTCTCAAGAATATTCATGGATTTATTTGAGTCGAAAAAGTACACCCATAATATTCTTCGGTGCTTTGATATGGTTTATTGAAAGCAATGTCCATCTCCTTTTAAGTATGGGGTTACTCTTACTTCCACATGTACCACACCACTTTGTGATCCTACATTATATAGATAGTTGGTTGGGAGTCTCATGTACTTGACCCATACTTTCCTTAATATTTCATTTTCATTAGGGCTTGTATCTTGGTTTGCACATTCTCCTTATAGTAGTAACTAACATGCTGATAAAAGGATTTTGTGCTATTTGTAGGGCACAACCCACTTTGGCCTACACTACACTAGGGGTTCTACTCATTTGGTTGGATATAATGATTTAGATTAGGTAATTTCTATTGATGACAAGAGTTCCGCTTATGGCTATGTTTTTTTCTTGGTTCTTATTGAGTTTCTTGGGCGTGTAAAAAGAAATAGGCTATTGCAATTTCATCTTTAGAGGTAGACTAAAGGGTAGCAAGTTATAGCGAGTCACAGATTCTTTGGCTTTGACATTTCTTGATAGAGTTTGAATTCTCACAGATTCATCGACTATACTTTGGTGTGACATCCAAAGTGTAATTCAAATTTCTCACAACCCGGTTGAGCACTAGTGGACCAATCATATTAAGATACACATTTAGGATGGAGTCTTTCTTGGAGTACATTCTCGACTCAAGAGTGTGTCGTTGTACATCTTTACGAAGCCTTTTTCATCACCTCACTATCTTGAGTTTTGTGGAATTCTTGGGGTTTTGAATTTGTTCTTCGAGGGTGTTCGTGAGAACATATTCCTTCTTATTCTTCTTTCTCTTTCCTTCTAGTAGGATTCTTTCCTTCTTTTGGTTTGAGATTTCTTCATGGATATATTATACATGAGTACCTCATTAGGCCTAGTTGTCGGGACTCATATTGTTGACATACCACTTCTATTTTACCTCGTAGCTTCACTTGAGGGGGTGTTAGAGTAGGTATTTACCTTATATCATGTTCACCTAGATACTTTATTTACTTTTATTGTATTTATCCTCACCCACCTATGTGTGTGGATATTTAGTTTAATTTATTTAGATATTAGGGGATATTATCTAGTTGTTAGGTATAGTTCTTTCCTTGATATATTGTATTGATAGTTGAGATCCTTGATGTTTAGTTCTTTCCTAAATCTATGGTCTTGACTAGTTATCCGATGACTAGCTATTTCCTTGATTTATGGATTGATCTACGACCTTGATTGGTTCTTAGATTATTATTCCTTACCTATATAAGCAAGGCTCATTCTCATTATATTTCATTGAGTTCCATAATAATATATGATATTGCTTCTCATTTGTTTGAAAAGGTTTTGGTAAATTTATTTTGGTAAATTTCTTTCATATTATTTATCGTTGCATTTGATTAACATCCGAGTTCTTGGCTTTGTACAATCAAAGTTATCGTTCCTTTTAATTGTTACCTACTCGGCTTTTGCCAAAACTTGCATATCTTAAAATTTCTTCTTCAAAATGACCTAAAATTTTTCATAAAGCATCATTTCAACATCCTATAACTTATAAAAATCACCACATATCTCAAATGCATCTTAAAATTTCCATCCACAAAGTGACTTACCTATGTCAACATGTTTTTTCTCACTATTTACTTCCCAAGGACCTCATAGAAGCACCAAACAACCAAATACCGACTTGAAACTTGTTGGTATCAAAATTTAATCTCCTTCACAACTTGAATAGCATCATGAATCTGTACAAGACACTCAAGGATAGATAGATATTTTGTATGTCATTTGTCTCTGGGGATCACACCTATCTGCTTGTTTGCATTCAAGAATTGAGGGAGTGGATAGCACCTTCATAAGGGTTTTGATCTAACCCTCACTATTTTAGGTTGTGCCTATCAACCAAGGCAAGAGAACCTGTATTGCAGCCCCTATATGGTAAGGAGATGAAGATATCCTTGTGTTTTGCATATGGTGTGGAGGAGGCTTTGTGAAAACATGATCAAATATCCATTATCCAAACTCAAAAGAGCTGTCACTACTAAATGATGGAAATGTTCTCAAAACAAAGCTAGAGCTGCTAAAGACATGATAAAACCCTGATCAACCTTGTGCATTTTTGTGAAAGGATTGAATTCTTTTGTGGACACACAATGCAGATGCAGGGGTATTGTAGGTAGGATGAGTTAGTTTAAAATGAAATTCTGATGAGAGACCTTGGAACAAGAGTAGCTAGAAATCATCACCTTCTTTGGGAAACCTTGCAAAAGAATTACAACACCTAAACAACAGCAGAAATGTTTCAATGAATTTGAAGTGCTCTTTCAACCAGGATGTGTGCACAATGGATGCCCAAATCTGCACTATTCCATACAAACTTTGATAGCCTGCCACAAAGGCTTGAAGCAAAATATCAATAAAGCATTCAGAACCCCTTGTTAGATCATGTCCTAAGGTACACCCAAAGGTTTGTAAATACCCTCAATTTACAAGGAAGGTAAGATGGATTTAAATCTGTTTATCTCCACTCAAATGAATGCTCTTCTGAATGGAAGATTGCAGATGCCTTCAAACCCTCTACAAGAAATGAGACCATGTATGACCAATAAAGATCCCAAACACAAGATTGCAACATGAGCATGAAACACAAATTGAAAACATACTGAAATACAAGTGCATGCAAGCTTTTCCAAGAGATAAAACCAGTTAATCCAAGAATTTGATCAAATATATCAGCAAGGGAAAGTTATTTAGACAATCTCAAAGCTTTTTGATGGCTTTACAGCTGAAACCAACTCAACATGATGAACATTTGATGCAAACTAGAATCAAAATGGCTCTCAGGCAGTTTCTCAAAAAGGAAAATGGACTTCTTCCAGTTTTTTCCTGTGAAATTTCTTCTCTCTTTCTCCAAAATTCTCAACAAACCTCTAAAATGTTTCCAAAACTACATCATATACCCTATGCCATCTTGGATCCTTGCATCCCAAGCAAAGAATATGCCAAAGGGATCAAATTTGTTACAAAACCCTATCCATTTGATGAAAAATGATATAAAATTGTGTGCTTTTGACTCACCAAATGCCAGAGATGCACAAATATTTTAAAATATTGCATGAACTCAGATCCTTATCCATCCTAGGGTCACATTTTTGGCATTCCACCATGCCAACATGCATTTGCAATCATTTTTCACCTTTTTCCCTTATCATTTTTAACTCTGCAACTTTTCATTTTTACATTTCACGTGTTTTTCACAGCTGAGAAAAATATCTCACAAAAAACACTATAGGGCACCAAATTATCTCAAATAAATGATGCCATTGCATTCAGAAGGCCGAAGGGATGCAGATTCATATAAAATTTCATGTGTTTTGGTGCAAAAATGACGATTCCACACTTCTTGGAGCTCCAATGGCGCCCAAAAAATGAAAATGCACAGCTCGTTGATTAAAATCAACTTTAAATGCCAGCCCTCCACGTGGCAGATCCAAATCCTCTTCAAAAGTGCCCAAATTACCTTTTTTCCTTTTAGATGAGGTGGGACATGTGTCCAAATACCATTGGACCGGGCCTTCTTTTTTAAAATTTGCATTTGCGACTCCTTTTGACCTCGAGAAAATTTTGAAAATTTTCCCGCTTGCCCCCTGAATGTGCCACGTGTCCTCCTGTGGGCCCTACTAAAAACCATGGGCCAAAATGATGACTTTGCTCCTTTTTGCAAAAAGGAAAATTTTCTCAAAATTCCCCGCGGCCCGAACACCCGTTGTTTCTCTGCCACGTGTCGATCTCCCATTGGAGGTGGAGCCGACTCATCACATTTGCCTTCATTCCTCCGCAAGCATCAAAACTCCATGCGGCCCAACATCTCTCTTTTGACATTTGAAAAATGCCACGTGTCGCTGTCCTATTGGATGCGGAGCCTGAAACTCCAAATTTTTCCGCGGGTTTATTTTTCTCTTTGAGATTTTTCGCTAAAATTTGGAAAATTTTCCATCTTTCCTCCGCACTCCAAATTTCCATCAAAATTCAGACACGTGTCCGTTGTTCATTGGTGGCGGGACCTTGAACCAAAATTTTTCCTTTTACCCTTTGAAGTTTAAAAAACTTCAAATTCCTCCAAGCCTCCGCCTCTCCATTTCATCCCTGTGCATACGTGTCACATTCTCATTGGTGCGGGCCATCGGGTCCAAATTTTTCTTAAAATTTTGAAGTTAAAAGACTTCAAAATTTCCATAAATTCTGCCCATCCATGCCACCTTTCTTGGACATGTGTCCACCTTGCATTGGGTGCGGACCCCTGGGCCAAATTTTTTCCTTTTGCATTTTGAAACCAAAATTTTCAAATTCTTCCAAGTTCCCTCTATTCGGTCGATCTCCCTGGACACGTGTCACCTTTCCAATGGTTGTGGGCTCGCGGGCCAAATTTTTCCCCTGACACCCCGAGCCAAAAAACACCAAAATTTTTCCAAGTCCTTGATCATCCACTGGCCCTCCTGGACACGTGTCACCATCCCATTGGGCACGGGATTTTCAGAAAAATTTAATTTTGAGAATTTTTTCCAAAATGGAAGAAAAATTTCCTAAGTTACCTCCACCACCCACCAATCCTTGACCAATCACATCAGGCCACGTAAGCACATCCCTATGGAACCACGGCTGGTGCGGGGAAAAATTTTCTTCCGACATCCTTGAGCAAAAACAATAAAATTTTCCCAACTCCCACGTTGTCTGTTTGACCTCCCTGTGCCATGTGTCACCCTCCCATTGGGCGCGGGCCTTCGGGAAAAAACTTGATTTTGAGAAATTTGCAAAAATGAAGGCAAACAATTTTTAAGTGACCTCCACCACTCGAATCATGCCACGTAGGCACAGTAGGCAACTGCGGGGCGCATGAGAAAATTCTCCCTTCGCCAAAAATTGAAAATTTGACAAGTTATAACATTTCTTCCGACCACACCTAGCCAATGAGAGCCTGCCATGTCAGCATAAACTTTGCCTTGATAAATTTGACAGTAACATGCCCGTATGCCCGTCAAAATGAAAAAATGCAGGGGATGCTTCTGAAATCAAATTTTTCACAAAGAAGATGGATTTTTTTGGTTTTGAATCCAACGAAACATGATGTGGGGATGATTTAAGCTTGGGAGTGAGATTTCACCCTCATAAAAATGGAATTCGATCAAACACGGGTTTCTTTCACTCTTTGGCCAAGGAAAAATAATGCAGCCCGTGCAACATGAAAAACTAGGGCACAAATAAAGGGGAAACTTGGATTTTGTTTCAAAAAGGGGCAGAATAACAACATTGAGGGTAGTTTGAAAACATTCAACTAGATAAAACGAGTTACAGATCTTCAGCTCGAGCCACAAGGATGTTTTGGAGTAAAAATGGAACATGGAGAATAAGAGTAAAGTGTGCAAACCCATAAATTGCACCAAAAACTCTCCATAAACATCAATTACATTGCAAAAATGCTGTTATAATTCTCCACCAAGACCTGATTTGGTAAAATCTAACACCTCTACCACACTCGCATGTTACAAGGCTAGAAACAAAATTAAAATGACTTGAATAAACCATGACAACTCATGTACATACCATGTTGATCTCATAAAGACCCATAGATACCCATGAAACATCATAAAACTAGTTTTTACCTCAATACATTAGCCAATCACCTCAAGCGATCTCATACATTGACTCAACTCACTAGACCATCTACCAAAACACCCTAGAACATCACCAAACTTGTAAATCTTCATGCTTGACCATGGTGAACACCACATGGAGATACATACAACAACATGAAACCCTTTTCTATCAATGGGGTTGAAAACAATGATAACAAAACCATGCAATGGCCAAGAATATACCCCATTTTCATTAATTGGTAACCATCATTCAGAAACATTGATGGCAACCAACATGATAAACACACTAATCGAGCTCATTCTCATGTTTCTAATAATTCTCTCTCCATTTTCAATCTATAAAAAGGATACACTAACTCTTAGATATGATAAATGATAACACATGATAATCAAAATGAAAATAATGCACAAAACAACTTACTTGATTCAATTAGCTCCCCCGAGACTGAAATCTCACATCTTTGACCTTGACAACAGTAGGAAAATGATCCTCTAGACATGTAATAGTTCTAAAAATAACTCCTCTCGAGCATGATACACCTCCATTTTCTTTTAACATCACATTCTAGGTATATTCTATGTTTAAGACAACAAATTATCCTTTTAAGGAAATTAACATACCATTTAGGACTACAAGACATGAATCACATCTTTAGTACAAAATAGGCTAACTTCGATAGGATACAAATGGCTGAACTCAAGCATAAAAGTATCCTCCTTATAGGTCCCCATGTGAAGATACACCCTTATTCTAAAACATTCAAAACTTGATTTAATACATTATTTTCATGTATTAAATGTGGATCAACCACTTCATAGAAGTTCTAAAGCACATATTCAGATATTTTCATCCTCTTTTGAATATGATTATACCTTCTTGATCATTTGACTTGGTTTGCATATAAAAAAATCTCCAATTATGCCCTTTCACTCTTCTAGAGTATCATATTCATCTAATGGGAGATAACACTCACTCCCCTTGACTCTAAATAGTTTCTCAGACCTTGTAGCACTTTTCTTACCTACTCCCCTATTACAAAATAATCTTATAGCCCATATACACCTGTCACATACCAACTCTAACTCCTCTTCCTCTAGAGGCCATACACATCTCAATACCCCATCATCATGCTTGAAATATCATCTTAAAAGTTCTAGACTCTCCTTTTGATAATTTTGATTTCAAATCTTTAAGACAATCTTTTCTTGGTAAATACTTTCACATTTTGGATTGTACCTTCTTCATTTAACTTAAATACACCTAATATGCACTTACAACATAGTATTTAGATATAATATTCATTCAAACAACATCCTCTATTACATATCCATTTGATACATAACATACCTTTGAGATTTTATATTTACATGACCATACTTAAATACTCCTTTAATAAGACTCGTACCATTAACTAGTCGGAGGTATGAAGAGATTTGACTAACCTAATCTATCACAAAGTGTGCATTAATCCTTAAACACACAGTTGACAAGAAACTAGCTTCATCTGAGAGTTCATATATTTTCTTGCTTATATAGGAAATAAGAGTGACTCCTTGACATGTAGATGAACTCAAGAAAACACCACATGTCTTGCCTCTTGTACATTATATATGTACATATATCATGTTTTCTCATAAAATGATTGTACCTTGCCATTTATGCAAAAAGGACACCATATGTTCTTTGATGAATCGAGACTGATTCTTGAGGACAACTTGTCTTCATCAACTTGTCAATACCTTATTGTGAGAGATGAAAAATGCATTGTAGTCCCTATTTATTTTTCTATAAGCTTACTTCTTAGACTTGATATATCAACACCACCTTGAAATTCAACTTGACAATATGCGCAAACCTCTTGGACTCTGATTGCACTTCTATTATATGCTTCTCATTAGATAGAGACCTTGTTTGTACCTTGAGCACCTTCATGTATTTAATGTAAGTAAAACACTTGTACTCATGTTTTATAGACACCTAAAGGCCTCATACCATGGACTAACTAGAACTTCAAGGAACACACATGGAACTTGAAATCAAACACAACTCAAGCCCCTACCTCAGAATAGAGAGATACCACTTGTTTTCCTTATACTTGACCTAAAACTCCATTTCAGAATCACATATGACACTTTCTTGGGAAAACTACTGTACATAACATGGATCATGGAACCCTTACAATCATCAATTCTCAAACACCCAAACTATATTATTTGCATCATTTTGATAGAATCATCAATAAGACTCATCAATATTGTGTTTACACACATGAATAACAAAACCATACATACTTGGCAGAGCATTATAAAAAAACACATATATCTTTCAATGTCCTTAAATTTTACTTGAATAGATTAGAAAAAACAGATCCTTGATGATCTTCTCATGCTTCATGGTTCTCATCACTTTCCTTCCGACTTGAATGCATCATTATCTAGCTAGAAATAAAAAAACTTGAGTTCATATCTTAATCAATCAATCATAGAAGAATACCAACTTTTAATTTAGTCTTGAAACTTCATTTTAGTTCATGCTACCATAAGACCTTTTTTTCGTCAAAGACATCATCAATAAGATGCATCAAGTATATATACTTGAATCCTTCGTGATCTCAATAAAATACTTGTAGCATGTCATTTTTTCCCTCTCAACCTCTTGGAGACATTAAAACATATATGTGCACCTATAGCTCACTTGTTTCCAGGTTCCCCTTGAATCACAAGTGTTTCGAAGATCTCGTAGAATATCTATTAATAGTTATTTTCACCCTCACACTATACATTTCAACTATTGTACTCATTTAAAAATATATTTCTTTGATACAAATACATCTTATGTATCCTTGAAAAAATCTATAGACAAATCAATCCTATGACAACTATAAACTCATCCCTTATTAACATGATGGAAATTCATACATAATCAATCTTTAAATCTTCTTGCCTTGACCCCGCAAACCACATTTACATGTCTTGTGCACACTTGATAACTTGCACCATACATGAAGGACACTATTTTACTATCATACTGCTACATAATTTCATTTTTATTAGTAGCACTTTTGAACTTTTATGATGTTATGCTAACACACCTTTGTCCCGACTCCTTGTACCATTAAGTAACATGGAACACGCACTAGGGTTTATGTGTCCAAACCCTTAACAACATTCAAGTAGTTACAAAAATCATGTAGCTCCTCATCTTAGTACTCATGTGCATTGTGGATTAGACCTTCATCACATTGTCTTAAATGTGTAGATTGCATTCTTCATGGATGTGTAGACAAGTCATTTTACTTCTCATATGAATTAGACATATCTAACCATCAATTTGTGACCACTAGAATAAAATAAGCATACATAATTCACTATGATTCATTACTTTATATTAGGTCTTAGTAGAATTTTATCAGACCAACATGACTACATACAAAAACATACATTGATACTTTATGGTCAAACACTTCTTGAGGGACTAATAACTTCTCATACTCTCATTCAACTCTAAGTGACACCGATATGGACTATTAATCCCTTCGCATGAAGAGAGTGTGTTTCAAGACTCTTTATATAACAAGATATTCTAAGTAAGATTGATCTTTATGACTACACATCATGACTCAGAGCACATATACTTGACCATTGAGAAACTTTAACCTTTTGAAAGTCAAGAATATACTTTAGAAGAAACATGTGATATATTAGTTTTGACACAAAACCACCGACCAAGATGATAGAAAATTATGACAACTTGCTTGAGGACACATGTTTTCATGGTTTAAGAGAGACCATTTAATTTGAAATTATAATCTAGGTCATAAACTCACATAATTATGATCTCAAATATTTGATGTTATGACTTAGAACACACCACCTTTCAAGCATCAACACAAGCCTTGTAATCAAGACACCAATTTTTATCACATGCTTGTAGACATTTATATTCTAGATCATGACATATCCCAAGAATGCCTTATAACACAACACTCAAACCATGATGACAAACTTAGACTATAGAGACACATCTAGACACCTTTTAGATAATAACATGACAGATTGAACCTACAAAATTTAGACACCTAAAAATGCAAGGACTTAAATACACATAAAATATTAGTTGAAATACCTTTACAACTTTTGTGGTGTCCCAAACCCTAAATTTCTTCAAATTCTCAAGCATGGGGGACATCTTCACTTCAACCATTGAATCAAGCTTCTTGTCTATATTTACACTGATTGGAAATTTTGTTATCCTTGAAAATATTTTGCCCTTTTTCTTGACTAGATTATTCTCTACTTTGTGCAAGTTTTGGCCTCAAAACTTCCTTCATCTCGAGAATTTCATTATTTTTCACTTGTCTAGATGGTTTATGAGGGAAAAACCTTGCAATATGACCCTTGTGATATGTATAAAATACAATTGGTGTAGCTAGAAGGTACTATCTCAGAGCTTATGTAGCACGTGGATCATTGAAAAAGATTCACGCTCTGTAGTTGTGTAATTTTGTTCTGCATGAGTCATAGTTCTACTAGAAAAATAGATAGGATGATCTATAATACCTTCTCTCAGCTGATCCAACACCGCACTAATGGTTATGCCAAAGGCATCCACATGTACATGAAATGGTTGGTCTAATGAAGGAAAATGCAGAATAGGTGTGGTAGTAAGTTTCTCCTTTAATGTCTCAAATGTGCGTTGTCATGCGGTTCTCCCAAGAGAATGTACCATTTCCTTTTAGTAACTCCTCTAAAGGTGTGGTAACCTTGGCATATCATTTAATAAACTTCCTATAATACCTCACTTTGGTGGTAGGATCTTTCAAACCTATAATGACTACAACCTTAGTTGGATCAACCAAAAACATTCCTTGCAGATTATGTGTCCTAATAGTATCCTAAATGGTGTAGCAAATATGCTCTTCTTGATGTTCAAAGAGATACTCAACTATCTACATATTTCAAAAACTAAGCATAGATTGTCACAATGATCCTTCACAAGCCCATACACTGGCCCAATCATCTAAATAAACTGCAAGAAGTTGTGAATAAAATCTTTAAACGCTTGGACAACTATCCACGAAAAGATAGCGAGTTCGTTTTCACCCAAAAGGCATCACCGTATAGGAAAATTTGCCCCATTCAAGTAGTCAAAGTGGACTTTTCTTGATCCTCATGGTCGATGCTAACTTTGATGATACGCAGAGAACCCATCTATAAACAAATAGATTTCACGCCCTACTGATGCCTTCTAGTATTTCCTTAGTGAATGGCGTAGGAAGGGATCTGTCACACATGCAGCATTTAGCTCTTTGTAATCCACATGGATACTAATCTAACCATATTTCTTTATACCGATCACCATTCGACTAACCCACTCTAACTCATCTATGGGTCGATGATTCGAGACTTCAACATTTTGTCAATCTCTTCCTTGACCTTTTCACACAAGTTGGGGTTCATCATATAAGGTCTCTTTCTAATTGGGTGCGTACCTTCTTTAAGCTTTATCTTCATCTCCCCTAGTGATTCATGCACACCTTTAAGTTCATGATACCCCCAAGGGAATAAGTCTTGATAATCCCATAGTAACTCAATGATTTTTGCCACTTCCGAATCTGACCAATAGTCTCCAATTATGGCCTCCTTAGGCTCAAAGCTTCTGATCCAATATTTACTTTATTTATCTTCATTGGTTCATGATATGTGCGTGTATCCTTATCTACACTATCTAAGACCTTGCACACTCCTTGTGAATGATCAACATCCAAATTTTCTACTTCTTCATCATCCACTATGTAGACCATCTTTCCTTTTTATTTTTAAGGCAAGTGGGTTTAAGTAGCATGCGATCTGCTTCTTCTTCTTCGCCAAATTGTGCTCCCAACTCTGTCTCGCCAAATTGTGCTCCCAACCTTGTCTCACCAAATAAATCCTGAATGAGTTCTTCCAACTTTGCACTATCTCCTGTAGTTATGCACTTTACAACCTTTAATGCCTCGTCTACTGGAGGTTTAGTAGAGAAGTAGTCAAAAGTCTAGATCATTGCTGCAATCAAATCCTGTCAATTTTCAGTTTTTCTATGTAGTTTTGCATATACATACCAAGCACGTGCGCATCCTTATAGAGTGGAATATAATTTATGCATCCAGAGTGAAGGTGGTAATGCTTGTTTTCCCTTGGTCTAGAGTATATCACACTACTAGATATGGTGCCGAATAGGTTGATTACCATGATAAGTGCAGATTTGAGTAGGTGCATTGCTCCTAAAAAACCGAGTAGATAGAGTGATCCCAATTTCATCCCATTCCATAAGATTATCTCTGTGAACCATCCACTAGTGCATTTGTTACACACAAGGTATATGCTAACATTTTCCTTCTCTTAACTTGGTCTATCCATTGTTCTTCCATGGCCCGAAAGAATACTGAAAGTTATTCTGATCTAGTATACCAAGGTATTGAGCTACCTATTCATTGAACAGAGTGAAGACCATTCTTCCATGTAGTCACACTTCTTACTTTGCACCCTACCAATTCATAAGTACCGTGAGCCCAATTATCACAATCAATACTTGTAGTATCACTAATAGATTGTGCATCTTCCCACTGAAGGATTCCCTCCTTTCATGGCTCAATGACCTCTGGGTCCTGAATAGCACACACATAAATTTTGTTTAAATATTCCTCACTCAAAGGCTCAACATACGGTGCATATTTTCCATCTATTAAAGGGATTGCAACTCATTCCTCCTTATTTTCAAAATTTATGTATCCTTTTTTAACCTTAAATCAACGTTATTTGTGTAACACCAAGGGCGCCCAAGCAAAGATGGAAAATTGTCTGCTTCCGCGAGTGCTAATACCTCAAAATCCCCAGTGAATTTGACCCCTTGTATAGTGATAGATGCATCCTTCAAAACTCCTATGGGAGTGGCCTTAGTCTGGTTAGCCATAAACAACACATTAGATGACGACTTCAATGAAGGTCTCCCCATTTGCACCCATGCATCTAAAGTAAGAACATTGACTTCTGCTGTATCAATCAAGATATTGCTCAAAAGCCATCTATCCATGAAAACATTCAGATTGATCTCCTTTTCATAGTCAATGCTATCAGGGGGAAGATTTTCATGCAAGATCTTCTACGTTCATTCTCAGTACTTGTGCATGGAGTGTTTCCTTCACCAATTCCCTAACAATGGAATAATATTCTCCATGTGTAGAATTTTGCACACCTCTATCATATCATCAATATCATATGGGACCTTCCTACTTATTTCTTCTATTCTATCTTCTCGTGGTTGCTCTTTCGGACACTTTATTTCATCTTGAATATTTTTGAGGACTTCTATGGTCTCTTGATAAACCTCCTTCGATGAGTAGGATCTGGGTACCTCACCTGCAAAACCTCCTCCTTAGTGATTGCAAGCTTCAGTGCAATGCCTCTTTTGCAGTGTCACTTCAGCTCATGTGGTAATATTTACAGTTAATGCCTCTGCTTCTCGGTGCTAACTTAGGCATCCACTTCGATTTTCCACCATGCGATAGATTCTAACCATCACTCTGCCTTTGTTCTCTTACTTATGATGTTTACTAAGATGGTCATATAAGTCGAGCACTCATCATAGCTATCATTATTTCAACAAAAAGAACACGTAATATTATGGGGACATTGTAAGGATATTACATGTATAAATCGAACATATACAATGAGAATAACATGAGAGAACACCAAAATATAGATAAATTATGACAATATGCTCATATAATAGCTTTTCCAATTCAAGGGGTAACCTCCAAACCATTCAATAACACTCCAATACTCAATATCATGATTAACTACAACCTTCTAACCCCTATATATACCATTCTAACCTATGGCCAATACTGAGGCCAACCTCCTAAGCATAATAAATCATAAATGAATGATATAATAAGATAAGGGGATGTGTGCCACATGTCGGCATCTCCATCAATACATATACATCATAACATCCTTTCCCTAGGTGCATAAAATTCCTTCCCTCCTTGACATGTTTCGTCCCCAAAACATAAGAAGAAACCATGTAATGAGTGTGTTGTAAATTTTTACACACTTTGCGCCATGATCAATCATCCATCCATATGTGATCCTGGTAGATGATACATATATGAACTAATATCCATATTCCATCTGCTTACTCGATTCCATTCGTGACCATAGTTTATCATCCTTGGATTCCATGCATAACCAACATAAGGATTCAATGCATAACCATACTAAGGATCCCATGTATAACCATAATAAGGATAACCATAATAAGGATTCCATGCTTCATAATTTTTCTCCATTGATCCCCTATATAAATAAATTGATTATTCCTCCAATTACTCGTATATCTATATTGGTTGGAAATATGATGTGCCCTAGGATATCTCCATGATTTTTTTCTCTCATGTTAACGTGGATTTCCATATGCTGCGATTGTAGTATCCTCAACCTTATCAACCTCGTTTTCGAACTTTCTTTTCTTCTTTCACCTTTGCATTTGATATTTTCTTTTTCTCTTGAGTATATGAATCATCATTTCCTTCATGTTCCTCTTTTGAATCATCCTTATTCCTTCTTCTCCATATTCTAAATCATCCTCATGGTCTATATTGACTTTTTTTTATTTCCATTAAGCCCGATATCCCGTAAAGTGACCTTTTTCTTTTTGTACCAAATCTTCATAAACTTATTTTTCATATTAATATTAATTTTCCCCAATGTATCTAACCAAGGATACCTAAGAACAATATCTAAACCATCCATATATAAGGCAAAAAAATCTGAATGTAAATTATATTTATCCATAGTAAGTTTTAAATCTTCAAAAACTTGAATTTTCTTACCATTCACTTGAGCTTTTTTTTATTACTTTCTTGAATATGTAGATGTTGAGCCATATCCTTGTTGATGAAGTTATACTTTCTGTTAGGGTTTATGGAAACAATTATCTTATTCCTTTGAATGCATCCATGAAATTGAAATATGGTATCTTCCTTCCGGGAGCTATAATATCTTCTTCTACATCAATATCTTGTTTTTCTTCCTCTTCTTCATAGTCTTCTTCAACTTCTTCCGTGTTTGATTCTTCAATATATGCTACACCATCATCTTCCCTTCAATCTTCTTCACCTTCCTCTTCATCTTCTTTGTCTCTTGATTCTTCAATATATTCTTCCCCATCATCTTCCTTTGACTCTTCTTCCTCTTTGTGGTCCCATCTATCCATAAAAAGTTGTTCCATTTCCTCCCAAGACCAATCCTTCCTGTCATTTTTTAACTCAGAAAACCAAATCCATGTAGGACCACCAAGATAATGTGAAAACCTATTCCTTGTCATGAAATATGAGAAATATATATTCTTAAATTTTATCCACCATTCTTTAGCATCCATCTCACCATTTCCATAAAAAAATTTATCCCCTGTGATCATGATTAGGGTTTAGGAATTCTAAAAATATTTCGATAGATGGATAAAAACATAAAGAACAAACCCTAACTGAAATTTCAAGAGCTTTCCGAAATATAAATTTTGCTAAAAATACTACAATTTTCTTCTGAAAAGTGAATTTATGAAACAACCTAAAACACCAATAACATCCGCAAAAAAATCCAATCGAGCTGAAATTTTCATATATTTTGACTTAGAGTGTTTTAAAAATATGATGAAAAAATTGGGAAAAAAATCGATACCCTCAAGATTGAAGATATATTCGACAAAAAGTGGCAAAGCTATTATATGAGCATATATATCCTTTTGTATTTTTAATAAAATTTTCTGATTTATAAGTAAACAAGTGGTATCAATGATTTCACCAAAATTGCAAAAAACCCTTTTTTTTTTTAAATATATCTTGAAGAAAAATGAAGCACACACAGTATTGATTCACATGTAAAATTTGAGCATTATATCCTTTTTGTATTTTTAATAAAAGAATAAAAACCGCAAGTACTATGCAAATATTGCGGAGTTCGGTAGCTTGAGGCCTACGTCTCGGGTCGGTTGAATGGGACCGATCTATTAAAATCTTGAAAATAATTCTTTACAAAGAATTCTACAAAATTATGACCTTCTCACAGTCTTCCTCTGTCAAAAATAATAGGGGTTGCTTTTTACATCTCCTCAAAATTCCACTCCTAGCTCAAGTTATGAGCAATATTTTAACTGGATACCAGAATGCTATACAAATAAAATATCACTCCTTTTATATTGTTTCTAAGCCTCCTAGCATGCCGGCTGGGTGCTTATCCTTTTACATGGCCCACCCGGGTTCCATTCTCCTCCCCATGCATTTGACTTATCTCTTGGGATCAATATCCCACATTTGGCGCATAAAATCTTGGAAGAGGTTTTAAAAGGTAGGTGGGCGCATGGTTTTAGTGGCTTAAGAGCCACCTTAGCCATGGAAAGAGGTGCATTATTTGGGATGGATGTATATGGTGCATGTATGTGTTATTTTTAGGCGCCAAAAACAATGCACAATATAATGCGTGGGAAACAATAAGGATTTGGGTTTAATGCGTGGAATAAAAAGGTAATAGGATTTGAATGTAATGCGTGGAATATGGAATTAAATAAAAATGCGTGGAAATGGTAATTGCATAGTTTAAAATGGCATGTCTAATAGTCCCACATGCATAGCACAAATGCAATTATAGGAATATATATACACAAGTTGGTATAGTGATTAAATGAGAAGGAGGCCAAGACACCCCTCCATAATCGAGTGTGTCGAACCTGGCTGAGGGCCCCCAGCCAGTAAATAGCGGGGTCCATTTGTCGAAAATGAGTGTCCAAGACCGGCGTTCCCAAAAACCACTTTTAGTACGTCACACAATTTTTCCACATGTCGCAATATAATTGAAACACTTGGCGAGCGTGCACACGTCCAACCTGCACAAAACTCCAAATTTTGCCAGTTGCCCAAAAATTTCAGCGAGCTATAACTTTTGCAAACGAGCTCCATTTCCTGCAAACAAGATATCGGAATCGTATAATTTTTCTCCACGCTTTAAAAATGACTGCAACTTATTCTGAGAAGATCTTAGATCGGTGTTTCTCTGTGAGGATCCTCTGGATCATTCCTCCCCACTGAGAAACTTTTGGACCCCAAAAGTCAACTTAATTGGTGAATAGGTGAGGGTATTTCTCCCTCACCTTTCGGTTTCCATCCATTTAGCCTTGTTCGGATGCATGCCTTTGAACCCAACACGAAGATACTCAATATCACCCCTTCGCTGAAGTTCTTACTTTCTGTCCAAAATGATGTCTTCCTATAACTCATCAAGATACTCAGGAGAAAAATCATCAATGGAAGGCATTATGTTAGAATCATCATGATCAACAATCATAGGTGGTTCATACAATCTTAAATTCTCAACATTTACAACTGAGTAGATTTGCATATATGGAGGTAAATCCAACCGGAAAGCGTTGTTACCAATTTTTTCCAATATTTGGAATGGACCATACCGTATAGGTTTCAATTTTTTACCTTCACCTGTCAGTCTTTCCTTGTTGATGTGAAGCCAAACTGAATCACCAACTTTGAACTTGTGATCAGTTCTATGTTTATCATGCCTAGCTTTGTACTTAGCTTGACTTTTCTCCAATTGTTCATGGACATACTGATGAACCTGTTGTATTCTCTACACAAATATTTTAGCCTTGTCAGAATCACTTGCACCATTAACAACAGTTTCATGTCCATAATATATATCTAATGGAGAATTAGGCAGATATCCATAACAAGTCTCAAATGGAGACTTCAAAGTAGAAGAATGTAAGGCACGATTATAAGCATGTTGCACATAATAAAGATGTTCATCCCACAATTTAGGATGTTTGTTACTATAGCCCCTAAGTAATTGTACCACTGTGCGGTTTACAACCTCTGTTTGACCATCAGTCTGTGGATGAAAAGCAGTGCTCTTTTTCAGTTTTGTGTCCATTAACCCCCACAATGTTGACCAAAATTCCCCAAGAAATCTAGAATCCGATCAGATATGATTGAAGTAGGTAAACCAAAATGAACCCAAACAAACTGAAAAAACAAATGTGCAGTTCCCTCACAGTTATTTGTTTAGTACATGGAACCAACACACACATTTTGCTAAATCTATCCACTACCACATATAAGTAATCATGTTTCTTCCGTGTCATGGGCAAGCCTCCTACAAAGTCCATGGAAACACTTTCCCAAGGCCTTGTTGGAACAGGAAGAGGAGTGTAAAGTCCTAATTTCCTATTACTTGGCTTGCTTGTGGCACAAAGAACACATCCCTTAATATACCGGTTTACATGTTCATGCATTCTAGGCCAATAACAATATTTTTGTAAATGTGCAACTGTCTTACTAACACCAAAATGCCCTAAAATAAGAGAAGTATGTGCTTCCCTAATCATATGCACACGCTCATTTTCTAGAATACAAAGTTTTCCAGAATGATATAACAATCCTTCATGCAAATGATAATCTTTTTCTCCTACTTGTTTCCCACTTACTAGATCCTCATACACTTCTCTAAAGTCAACATCATTTACATATTGTTCCTTGTAACTAACATGAGCCAAAGAACTATCTTCTGAAAAAAGAATAGATGCTACTACCTTTGGTGGTCTAGATAACATGTCGGCAACCTTGTTTTGAATACCTTTTTATACCTGATTACAAGATGAAATTGTTGCAAAAATCCCATCCACCTGAAATGTCTAGATTGCTGCAATTTGGTTTGTGTTTGTAAGTATTGAAGCGGTTGATGGTCAGTATGGATAATTGTTTCTTTTCCCATTAAATAATGCTTCCACTTTTTAACACTTTGAACAAAGCATACAACTCTTTATCATAAGTTGGATAGTTTCTTACCGCACTTGTAAAGGTTTTTGAATGGTAACACATTGGTCGTTTGTTTTGCATCAAAACTGCCCCCATTGCGTAGTCACTAGCATCTGTCTCAATCTCAAATGAATGTTGTAAATCTGGAAGTGCCAAGATCGGAGCGGTACTTATCTTCTCTTTCAGTGTATCAAAGGCTTTTTGTTGTTTTCCTCCCCACTGAAAGACTGTTTAATACTTGTCAAAGCATGCAAAGGAGATGCAATATATGAGAAGTTAGCAATAAATTTTCTCCAGTATTGAACTGCACCTAGAAAACTTCTAACTTCCGTCACATTAGTGGGTCTAGGCCATTTCACAATAACCTCTATTTTTGTAGGATCAATTCTCAATTCTCCATTTCCTACAATATAACCCAAGTAAATTAAAGATGTTTTCCAAATTCACATTTTGACATCTTCAAATACAATTTCTCTTTCCTTAGTGCATCTAAGACTTTTGGATGTGTTTAACATGTTCATCCCATGACTTACTGAAAATAAGAATATCATCTAAGTAGACAATAATGAAATTATCAATGAATGGTCTAAAGATTTCATTCATAACTCTCATGAATGTTGTTGGTGCATTGCACAAACCAAAAGGCATCACTAACCATTCAAACAATCCTATTTCATTTTAAAAGTAGTTTTCCAAACATCACCTTCTGCAATTCTTACTTGGTGATAACCACTTCTTAAGTCTAACTTAGTGAAATAAATTGCATTCTTTAATTGATCCAGTAAATCATCTATTCTAGGAAGAGGGTAATGATTCTTTATAGTAATCTTGTTTAAAGCACGGAAATCAACACACATTCACCAAGTGCCATCCTTCTTAGGAACCAATATAATTGGTGAACCACATGGGGATGTACTTGGATGAATTATACCTTGAGCCAAAAGTTCCATTACTGTCTCTTGATTTCCTCATTCTCTACTACTGACAACTGTACATTCCGATATTGGGAAGAGGTGCATCCTGAAGCAACTGTATCTCATGTTGAACCCCTCTTTTGGGAGGTAGACCCTGTGGATCCTGAAAAACATCATCAAAATGAGAAACAATTTTTACCAATTCATCCTTATGTTTCAGATCGCAAGTCTCAAAAGCCATCTCATTTTCTTTTTCTTTGGCTTTGACCACCATGAGCACAAAACTTTTGCTTGAGTTTACAAGCCTTTTCATTTGACCTGTAGTTACCAAGGATAGATTATTCTTTTCATGGTGAGCTCTAATAATAAACTCAATTCCATCCTTTACAAGCAAATATTTATTTTCTTCCCTATAGAAGATTGCTTTACGATCAAAATAAGGACTTCCCAAAACCACCCCACAAATATCAAAGGAACTACATCAATTCAACCTCATCGATAAACATGCTGTAATGGAAAATCTAAAAGTACAAGTTTTAGTTACCTATAGTTTTGCATCATCACAAACCCAGCCCAAAGGATAAGGCTTAGGATGTGGTTTAGTTTTGAGTCCTAGTTTCTTAACAACCTCCTCAGAAATTAGATTAGCTTGAGATCCACTATCAAAAAAGAGTATCAATTTTTGTATGCTTTGAAATTACTCTAATGTGGAAAAGCTCATTTCTTTTCTTATCATCAGGTATAGTTTGTTTACTAGAAGAAGATGCAACATTTGTAGTGCTATTGTTGGAAATTGAAAGAGTTGATTTACCTTGAAAACTCATAGTTGTGATTTTGGTTTCATCACCTGAATCAGAACCAAGATCATGCACTACAGTGTTTGTTTTCTTTTCTTTTCCTTTCTTAACCATCCATTTAGGCTTCTTTTCAGGATGTAATTTCCAACATTTAGACTCATCATGGTTTTTTTACAATGATTACAAAATGGTTTTTCATCTTCCTTCTTAACAGTAGAGTTTGTTTTATGCTTACCCTTTCCTTTTCCTTGTTCTTTCGAACCTTTTCCTTCAGATTGCTTGTTCTTTTGATTAAAAGAAGAGAAAGAGGACTCCTTTGTCATTTTCCCTCGTGCTTCCAAATGGGTTGCTTGAACACATACTGCATCAAGATTAGTAGGACCTAAAACAAGTATCATATGCCTTAGATAACTATGCAATCCACCAATATATTTGAGCAGTGTTTCTTCTGTGTTTAGGGAAATTCCCAGAATTAGAGCCCTTTTCCTAAATTCTTGTGTGTATTCTTGAACACTTTGTCCCTTAGTTTGTCTTAATGTTTTCCAATCCATCATAGCTTGTTGCTTATAACCAAGAGGATAAAATTGTTGCCTAAGATTTGAAACAAATTCAGACCAAGAAGTGATTTCTATACCTTTGTTTTCTTCCACTTCCTGAAGCTTACTCTCCCACCAAATGAGTGTTGTGCCACCCATCGAAGAGTTTCCAGATGAATCTTTGCTTCATCATCAACAATTCTCTGAACCTAATATACTTCTATCTGCTTGACCCAGTTATCCAACTTCTCTGCATTTAGCTCTCCAGTATACATAGGCAATTCAAACTTGATATCTAACTTTAATGAAGGAAAATCAGATTTTAAAGAGTCTCTTTTTGGAATATCAGAACTAGAGCTTTCTTCTTTCTTACCTCCTCTAGTTCCCTTTTCCCTTTTCCTATCTTGGTACATTTCTTCCACCATTTCCTTCATCTGTTGGAATGATTGATGAAAGTTTTCTTCCACTTCCTCTCGATCCGCCATTGTAGGACTTCGAGATCATCTGGTACCAATTTTGGGATCTCCTTCAACTAACTCTCCTTCACCCTTCTTAGATCGAGACCTTGTTAACATCCAACACACAACTTGCAATCCAAAACATGTTAATCTGAACCAAAAATCAGTCAAAACCAGCTCTGATACCAATGATCTGAAAATCAAATTTAACTAGCAATTGTGCACACACATTTCTTTGCTTTGTATTGATTTTCGATGTAAAAATTGAGCATTATATCCTTTTGTATTTTTAATAAAAGAATAAAAACTACAAGTACTATGCAAATATTTAAAGAAATGAAGAGAATTCACCAGCAATTTGACACAAGAATTGATAACGGAGTTCGGCGCTTGAGGCCTACGTCTCAGGTCGGTTGAATGGGACCGATCTATTAAAATCTTGAAAATAATTCTTTACAAAGAATTCTACAAAATTATGACCTTCTCATAGTCTTCCTCTATCAAAAATAATAGGGGTTGCTTTTTACATCTCCTCAAAATTCCACTCCTAGCTCAAGTTATGAGCATTTCAATATTTTAGCACAGACCCGAATGCTATACAAATAAAATATCACTCCTTTTATATTGTTTCTAAGCCTCCTAGCATGCCGGCTGGGCACTTATCCTTTTACACGGCCCACCCAGGTTCCATTCTCCTCCCCATGCATTTGACTTATCTCCTTGGGATCAATATCCCACATTTGGCGCATAAAATCTTGGAAGAGGTTTTAAAAGGTAGGTGGGTGCATTGTTTAAGTGGCTTAAGAGCCACCTTAGCCATGGAAAGAGGCGCATTAGTTGGTTAGATGTATATGGCACATGTATGTGTTATTTTTAGGTGCAAAAACAATGCACAATATAATGCGTGGGAAACAATAAGGATTTGGATTTAATGCGTGGAATAAAAAGGTAATAGTGATTTGAATGTAAAGCGTGGAATATGGAGTTAAATAAATAATGCGTGGAAATGGTAGTTGCATAGTTTAAAATGGCATGTCTAATAGTCCCACATGCATAGCACAAATGCAATTACAGGCATATATATACAAGTTGGTATAGTGATTAAATGAGAAGGAGGCCAAGACACCCCTCCATAATCGAGTGTGTCGAACCTGGCTGAGGGCCCCTGACCCCAGTAAATAGTGGGGTCCATTTGTCGAAAACGAGTGTCCAAGACCGGCGTTCCCAAAAACCACTTTTAGTACGTCACACAAATTTTCCACGTGTCGCAATATAATTGAAACACTTGGCGAGCGTGCACACGTCCAACCTGCACAAAACTCCAAATTTTGCAGTTGCCCAAAAATTTCAGCGGGCTATAACTTTTGCAAATGAGCTCCATTTCCTGCAAACAAGATATCAATGAGAATCGTATAATCGTTAAAATTTTTCTTACGAGAAGATCTTAGATCGGTGCGAGGATTTAAAAATCGATTTTTTTCCCAATTTTTGCATCATAATTTGGAAACACTCTAAGTCGAGAAAAATTCAGCTCCATCTGCATTTTTGGAGAGATGGCAAGATTGATGCTAGAGAATGGTGGAACAAATTTAGGGATAAATTCTCTAAACCATCAGATATTTTGTTATTCAATTTGTGGATTAGTGGCCCTGCATAGATTTTATTTTCTAAGTTAGAAATGGAAAACTTTAATTGGTCTTTGTAGGAACTAGAACAAGTTTTCATGGACAGATGGGCAACAAAAGAAGAAGAAGATGAAGTAGAAGAAGAAGAAGAAAAATAAAAAGAAGAAGAAGTAGAAGAAGAAGAAGAAGAAGATGTTGATGATGAAGCTGCTACATAGGATAGGATTTCATATGGGTGGTTGGATGATCGAGCTTGGCGACAAGTGTGCAATAATTTAAAGCACACTCATTATATGGCTTCTTCTTATGTTTCAGGGATGAAACATGTCAAAGAGGGAGGCAATGCTATGTACCTTGGGATATAATATTATAATGTATATGGGTTGATGGAGATGCCTTGAACATGTGGCACACATCCCCTTAGTTATATGTATGGGTTCACATGGGATATAATGTTATGATGTATATGTATTGATGGAGATGTCGACATGTGGCACACATCCCCTTATCTTATTATATCATTCATTTATGATTTATTATGCTTAGGAGTTTGGCCTCCGTATTGACCATAGGTTAGAATGGTATATATAGGGGTTAGAAGGTTGTAGTTAAGGATCATATTGGGTATTGGAGTGTTATTGTATGGTTTGGAGGTTACCCCTCGAAGTGGAAAAGCTATTATATGATAAAATTGTCATCATTTATCTATATTTTTGTGTTCTCTCATGTTATTATGTTGTATGTGTTTCGATTTATACAAGTAATATCCCTCTGAGACATTCACACCTATAGTGGTCGGAGATCCACATGTATAACACGTCCCACGAGGAAAATTTCCTCTTCCTCCACCATGGCCTCATCCTCCATATCCACCACGATTATTTGTGCCATCTTCCACGACCTCCTTCAAAATGCCCCTCATTCCTATCATAGCACGTTTGATTATGATCCCGATCCTGGTGCTCATTCCTACCTTTAGATTTATCTGATACACTTGTTTTTCGTACACCAATGTCTATAGCATTATGGATCGACCAATTAATCTGTAATCTTTAGTATCATGAGTCGTGGACCGGAAAATCTTACAATAGTAGGAAATGTTCTTTCTTATCATGCATTGTAGTAATGGACAATGGATAGCATCATGGTTCAAATGAAAGATCTCACAGTCCAACAACAACGAATGTATGGACCTGTGGGGACAACTATCCTTGGTGTGACCTTCCAATTCACTATTTGTAAACCAAATCCCTAAGTGTGTCTCATGTCTTGAATTTATTGATAGTTTCTCTAAATATTTTTCCATAGTCGTAATCTATGCCTCTAAAAATGGGCTCACCCAAAGTGTCACATACTTCCAAAATGCCTCGGTGTGTAAGGTGCTTCAAGTGCTTCACGTGGATCGAGTGTATGTTTTATGTGACAACACCCTTCTAAATGGTGTAATCAATCCTCTAACTAACCATTGTGCATGCTAGCTTGCATGAATGTCATAGGATAACTTGGATAAGCTGTGTTTTGAAACAAGCATCATACTCTCAACACTTTCGGTAGTGCCTTGCTTAATATCCTTGAGTGCACTTATTATCTTTTCTCAAACTCGGGGATGTGAAACTCTTTAAGGAAAGCATCTTTTAAGGATGCATAGTCTACACAAATCTAATCGGGGTCAAAATTTCTATACCAATGTGTGTGTGTGCCCTTGTAACATAGTAGAAAATTGATGACCCTACACTCATAAGCCATGATTCCTTTTATTTGCCACAATATTTCACACGTGTACATGTTGAAAAACATCTTCTATGCCACTATACTCGGGAGACGAAGAGACATATCCATGTAAATATTAGGGTTGGTGCAGACCTTGCCCCACCCGATCCAGAATGTCACCTGTCTTTTCTCCTCTACCTCTAGAACTACACAAAGAGCTAGAACCACCTATACCTCCTAATCCTCCACCTATAGTTGGGATAGGAACATAAGACATACTCCCCTGTGCTCCAACGGTGGTACTATACTTGAACCCCAATGGTGCGTGAAGTGGTTCCACTCCCAGTGAACCCAATATTCGCACACTCACGTTTTGTGCGGATTTATGAAACCGAGAATGTACCCCAAACAAAAATGAATTCATCTACCCTACCATCGATGTACTTGCTATCTGACTTACTCATGATCTCCTACTTCCCAAGTTAGCTTGCTAACTAATTGTTGTACTAGATAGTGGAAAACCAAGCACAAAGGCTAGGTTATCAGGTAGGTTTAGATGCACGCCCATGGCCCAAGTCATCTTTTCTCGCATGCTTCCTTATGAGGTAGAGGAGGGTTCCTTGTCATGCTTTCCCAAATGGGGGATTTCCTAATGCTCTGGCTCCACGTCTTCTACATGAGCTCTAAATCCTTCACGAGCCATCTCTCTCCTTAATGCTATCCACTCTGCAATGTCATGCTTCTTCTCTATCTCCCTCTCGCATGCCTCATTATACTTAAGCCTCCTTTCTTCCCTCTGCCTTGTCGCCACTAACTCTTCCATCTCTCACCAATCCTATTCCTGCCTTTACACGTGGTGGAGTTTAGCTAGCCATAGGTTTGTCTTCCAAATTTATGGTTACCATCAAAATATTGATTTCCGAGTGGAATAAATCTGTAAATAGGTTCCTATGGGATACCATAAGAATTGAAACTCGTTACCTCTTGAAACAAATATGTAGAAATTGAATAATCCAAAATATAACTCTGTTCAAAACACCATGAAACCATGTATCCACAAAGACGAGTCAGATCAAATCAACATCGTAAAGGGTATGAAATTATTCTTTCATCCAAACAAGTATGTGATACCTCCAATTCTGTTTAGACACATACGCAATCAGCCACTCATACTGACTCTTTTAGAAAGATAGCAATGAAGCTCTCATGCAAATTATGTTCCACCCATCCGTGTGCATTAAACTCGTGAGAGCAGTGCTTTGAACCTCCAAGTGTATTACTTTTATAGATCATGTATCCACTCTTCAACACTTTCTAGAGTCAAATGGTACGTCTTCATCGTGAACCATTCAGGAAACAATAGAAAAACAGGTCCCTAATGAATCGGAACCAATAGTCCTGACAACCTAGAATTTAGTAGTAAGATCCAAGACATGTTGGTACATCACTCAGCCTAGACTGAGCACTCACCTAAAGTGCACAAAGGTACTAGGCCCCTCTTTAGGGTTGATATTATAGGATGTTAGCATGATGAAGACTTAAAGCATTCAGATCTATGACTAATATATCATCCTAGAGTACATATTCATAGCTAGAACTTAAATTATAACAAATCAAATAGTAATCATAGCAAAATTATTCATGCGGTAATAAACTATAACCAAGATTACCACTTTGATTCAGTCAATAACCTCCATTATATTAAATGTAGTAATACACAGAAGCTTCTTACAATAATAGCATTATATGCTCATGTACATACAGATCGATAGTGTAATCTCACTGATAATCCGGATCCTTACATATATCATTCCCTCTATATAATATATCATCTATCATATTTATAAGGGTGGGGACTTCCCCCTTCACGACTTATCTAATCCCAAAATAGATAACATGTATTATTATTACCACGCATTTAAAAGTTACAATAATAGCCACACATGCAAGTGTGCTAACAATAGACTTCTTTTAGTTAATTGTCAGTAGTAAATCTATTCTCACTGTACTCATGCAAAGCGTTTTGTATCTCGATCCTCCAAAAATAGACCATGTGTGTCATGCAAGTCTTTAACCCAGGTGTGTGTAGTGTATGCTATCTCCAAAAATAGCTCCTCATAGTGAAATGGCTAAGTCCTGAAATATGCCCTTATACTCCATACACATGTTTTCCCTTATCCTCTCACACCTTGAACACGCCTGGTTCTCTCATGTGGACCTCTTGTGTGCCTTTTGCATTATCTTCTCAACATTAACCCACACTACTTTGCGCATTTCCACCGGGAAATGGTTGCGAAATATGAATAGAAAGAATAGGAAAGAATGTGAATACAGAGATAGAAAAGAATCTTATGAATAAAATAAAACCTCATAATAAAATGGCTAAGTCCTAAAATATTCCCTTATATTCCACGCGCGTGTTTTCCCTTATCCTTTCGCACCTTTGAACATGCCTTGTTCTCTCACACATACCTCTTGTGTTCCTTCGCATTGTCTTCTCAACAACATGGATGGAAAAAACCATAATAAGCACATAGTGAAACACTAGATGGACTAATCCACGTGCGGAAATACCTAAAGCTTCAAGGAATGAAATTATACACAAATTAAGTTTGGATCCATTATCAATTAAAGTGCACTTAACAAATACATTATGAATAAAATATATGATATGCAGAGTCGAGTCATTATCAAAAGTATGAACATCAATGGGGAGGTTAGACTTGAATAGTATGTGTGAAGAGAATGCATTGGAAAATGCTTGATAAACCAATTCTGGATGCATGTAAGCACGAATGCAAGTAATAGCAAGAAAATGTTGGACTCTATGTAGTAAATCAATTTTTGCAAGAAAATAATAATTGATTGAAATACTCATGATGACTAAAACCTAAGAGGACCAGCGATGAATGAAGAAGCTAGAAGCATGAATGGTCAAGTCAGGTTCACCAAAATGATTAAATAAAAATGGAAAATATATGTAGTTAATTTGATCTAGAATGACATGTAAATGTAGTAAATAAATGCAATAAATGACTATGGAAAATGACCCAAGAAACTATGAAAATTCTAAACCATAGAGTATTAAGAGATTTAGAATGAACTCAACTGATTGGAGAAGCTCGATGACAACTGTGTCACAAAAATGGTGGAGGATTAGGAAGCCGAGAATGACTACGCCGAGGCCCCAAAAAGGATGGATCAAAGCTATCTAGTTGGATTGAAGCACTTAGAGAGGGACTGTGGTGCCTACGAGAACTATGGTCTATAGATAGACCTGACAGGTGGTCCAAAACCCTTACTATGTGTTGCATAAAATTTTCTACATTGGCTAGGTGTTGTTGATAATCCAAGATGTATAGAAAACCTACAAACCACCAAAGAGATGTAGAAAAAATCTAAAAAAGAAGAATGAAAATTAATGGGTTGGGTGACCTCATCTTCTACAATAAAGGCTTACTAGTTAGCTAAGTGTTGAACTACATTTCGAGATACAAATGTAGTTGGTGTGTGTGTGTGTGTGTGTGTGTGTGTGTGTGTGTGTGTGTGTGTGTGTGTGTGTGTGTGTGTGTGTGTGTGTGTGTGTGTGTGTGTGTGTGTGTGCGCGCATCATGTTCCCTAGGTGCTCTTGTGTTGGTTGCACTTTGTGAAGTAGTGAGCAATAACTAGATGTAGACAATATAATAGAATGTATGTATGGAAAATAATAGAATCCCTCCCTATGCTTGTGTGATACAGATGAACCAATTGTGTCCTTATGATGGAGCTAATGGATGCAATTCTAGGTGGATGATAACTTTACATTTATGGTATCATAACTTTACATTTATAAGGTTCTCTTGATCTAATTTCATAATTAAACTCGAAATGGTTGACCTCAAAAATATAAAGATATTAAATGGCTAGAAAGAGCCAAAAAGTGGTGGGAAAGTTCAAAAGGATCAGGTCACCCTTGTGGGATCACGGTGCCCATGGGCACCCTAGTGCTAGCCTAGGTGCCCCAATCAAAGATAAAATTATGTTGGATAATTAACATTTACTTTGGGCATGTGGGTGCAAGAGGTTTGAGATGACAAAAATAAATACAATAAAATGGCAAAAAGACAAAGGTTAATTAGTACATTCTTCACTCAAAAACCTTCTAAATGGTAGTATGAGACCGGGACTAAATAATGTCTAATATGCATGATTTTGTGTCTACATGCTTGGTCTCAAGTGGGATTCATGGCATAAGATGTTGTTGTAGAGTGTTTCATGGTTCTTGGAGGTTTTTTAAAGCTTAGAAAAAATGTCTAAGTGTGTTCCATGTTTTGGTGAAGTTATTTTTCTCTAGAACATTCCCTTTACAATGAGTTTTTTTTTTTGTGTCTTAGAGATTTTGAAGCCTAATAGAGGCCTAGATGGTTCTAGGTAATGTTTGTGACCTATATGGTCCTATGAATTATATTTTATCAATTTATTATGATGTGGGGTGTGATTCTAATCTATGATGTGTGACCTAGGTGACTTACGATCAAGAGACAGGCATAAAGGAAAATTAGAAAGCTCATTTGATCCAGCTTGTGGAAATGAAGAAAAGTGCAACCTACAAGGCAGCTTGAATGTGTTAGAGGTCTTTTTGAGCATGAATAGATGAAAATGAATATGTTGTTATATTCTAAAGAGAGAGAAGGTATGGGTGAGCTAGGTCATTGGTTCAAATAATCTTGAAGAAGAAACATATGTGCAAGGAAGGTTAGAGAGGAGTTTTGGAGAGATAGAAGGAGAGTGAGCTACATAGTGTCATCATTAGTTGTTGGAGAAACATTTTAGAGATGGAAAAAAATTTAGATGGATTTTTTGGTGCTGAGTCATCTAGATGACTAGTGCCTCCTTGTAGGATTGATATCTACTAAACTATGTGTTGGTGCTCCTTGTGGGGTTTGTGCCTTACTAAACTTAGGGGTTAGCGATCCTTGTTGAGTTGGTGCTCAACTAAATTTGAAACAATGGCTATATAAATTTTTGTTTCATTTGGTTATATTACCCTTGAGGGTTTCCCACTTAAATTTACTTTACTTGTGTCATTGTGTTCTCATGGTGCATGCTTATGTGTTTGATTAATCATTGTGCAATCTATATTTTTGAATGGTTGATGGATGTGAAGGTTTAAGAGAATGAGATTTGTAATGGTTCAAGGATTCATCCCTCTGTCGGTGATTGTGCTTCCAACATAACATACATGTTCTTGAGTTGATCAAACAAAATGCTCCAAAGTTTGAGTCTTCTAAAAATAAAGGAGTCTAAATTTGAGAAGAAGAAAGGAAAGGCCCTTGTAGTTTAGAGAATCTCCCTCATTGATGTGGATCATGTATTATTGTGCGTTGCACAACATGGGATCTTTTCATGTTAATTTTTCCAACATAAAACAATTTGGTATGTCCCAAATCACGTTGGGTGATGACACCAAAATGTCCCAGGTTTCGTAGTGAATTGATACGAGATAGACAATGGAACATTTAATGATGTGTTGAGTGTTGTTGAACTCTCTACCAATAACCTATTGGTTTACAAAATCACTCACATTAGAGAAATAATGTGAGTGGAATTCAACCCTAACTCAATTATTATTCATGAGATTCACGGTGACACTACAAAGATCTTTGGAGAAAGGCGGATCATCGGTCATAGTTATACACCTTCTTCCACTTTACTTCTAATTCGATGCCCATTGCCTTGCTCACTCATACGGAGATCACGGTTATAAAATTATGGCATGATAATTTTGGTCATCTTAAATATCATTACCTTGAGTAGTTGAGAAAAATGATATGGTCAATGGGTTACCCAATTTCAAACTTTCTAATGGTCTTAGTGAGGGTTATGCCCTTGTGAAGCACCCTGAATAATTTTTTGGCAATTTTCCAACGCGTTCTCTTGCTTGAGACATAATGCTCTTATCCACCCTTTAAAAACATGATACTGACCTCCATTAAGGTTTAGATTAGTGAGGAATATTGAGGAGAACAACCATGATCATTTTGAGCCTTTTCTAGAGACTTATTATTTTTATTAAGTTCTTCCGGGGTGACTAGTTTTGGCAATTTTGTCGAACGGTCACTTTTGAGAACTTTTCTCGCTTGGGAATGAATTGAGTGTCTTGAATCCTTTCATACTTCAGAATTGATATTATTAGTTACAAGGGTATTGAGTCATAGAGGAAAATTAAAAAATGGTTAATTTTTGAGTCATTTTTTTAAACTCACCCCTTTATGCTTTCCCTCCCAATTTCTTGTTTTAGAATTCAAATATGGACCATAATTAATGAACCACGATAGGGTTGGAGTTAAAAATGTCCTAATGGATTTTGACTATCCCCATGTCCTTTACCACATTTATTAAGGTAAAAATGGAAATAATGGGGTGGAAAATTATCCATGGGTGAAGGCGTCATGAAGAGGGGGTCAAAAAGTAAGTTGAGTTATTGAGAAAGCAAGCCTTGTGAGGCGGGTTAAATCTATTAAGTGATGAGAGAGAGAGAGAGAGATCATGTGGTGTTAAAACTTACTAAATGGAATTTAGATCCCCTCATGTACCTTAAAAAAATTTACTAAATTAAAAATGGGACAAATGGATGGCGAGGGGTTAAATTTTTTCCAAGGGTAGCTTCATCATGAAAAAGGGGCCGATTTAAGTTCGAGGTGAAAACATGCTCTTAACACTCCATGTTGCAACTTAAGTGAAGAAAGAATTCTCTCCTTGATGGTGGCACATTATTCTATCCCCATGTACCTTTCAAATGAGACAAGGGATAAAATCCTCATAAGTGTGTTAAGGGTTAGATCTTCATGTGAAGGGCCAAGTTGAGAGGTGAGTTGATAACACCCTTCTAATACTCTAAGTGAGCTTTTAAGTGACGTAACTTAAAAATGTGGAGCTCTCGCCATGGTTATGCATTAAAATTTCCCCATGTCTAATTTTAATTTGCTAAAATTTAAAAATGGACATTAGGGGTCTCCAAGTGTGCCTTACCACTTTTGGAAACATTTCCTTCATTAAAAACACTTGCTAAAAATAGCCATATGAATCCATTGTCTTGCCCCAAGAGCTTCCTAGGAGTTACATAGGAAAAACTTATATTATTTTGACTCAAATGGGCTGATGAAAAAATTTAAACCATTTTTGGAGCCAATCCTACCTAAAATTTAAAATTTAGCCCCCTCTTCAATTCTTCTCGTGTTTGTGCGTCGGTCAAAGAAACCACCACCAAAGTTTATGATGACCAAAAGGAGAACCATAATATTGGGTGTGAAGAGGGCCTCAAATATGTCATATTATAATTCTAATTAGGTCTCAAATATTCTCATAGATCCTAAAATATTCGGTTGAATCTCCATCAGGATCAAAGGTCTTCATCTGCAATGTCGGGCCAATATCTTGAAATATGAAGCATAGAATCTCCTAAAACATTTTTTATTATGAATTAGGCCTTATAATATTTATAACAAGTATTTGATAACTTTCCAAATCATCCCAAGACTCCCAAATCATTCAAAACAAGATAACTATCTTTTCATTACTTTCATTTCATTACATCGTGTCACAAGTGGCCCAATGGTACACAAATTATTCATAAACCCGATTATTTTTGCATAACATTCATAAAATACCTAAGATGATTACATATATATTCCCACATCTCTCAAATTTTTATCTTTTCGATGTACTTTAGGGGGTACTCAACAGAGAAAAACTCTGAAAAATAGGACTTTTTGGGCCTCGGGAGTACTTATCTTCTCTTGGATCTAGATACCTTCATGAATCAGCTTGAATTACATCCCTTGCACATGAAATACACTTTAAAATCATATTATGAAATCCCTCCTGTTCATTATTAAGGAAACATAATGACTAACTTGGTCGGAGGGTGGGTTTACATTCATTAGAGAAGGATTTTCAAATGTGGCTTAGGTTGTCATGGATTTTTATTTTTTTGAAATAACAATGTAATGATATGGGCAGTGAATCATTCCTACAAATATTTCAATTATTTTACCATCACATACTTTCATTTATTCATTCATCAATTAACAAATCATAATCATATGTGTGAATTAAATGTGTATCGAGCCTTCACAACAACATAAAACAAAGAAGAAGACACGTGAACAACATATTTAAGTGGGAAACCATCAAGGGAAGAAAAAAATTAAAAATTTGTTGAAATTACTCACAAAAAAGTAATTTAGTGAAGGACCAAATTCACAAGGAGCACCAAACCTTATAAAGAGCACAAACTCAACATCTTGAATATGTTTGATCTCTAATAATATTTCTACCACAACCTGATGGATATCTCTAATTCAAAGCTATTAACCCCTACCTCATACCCAAGGTATTTAATCTTTCTCTATATTATTCTTCTTGAACTTATCATGGATTTAACAACATGTACACATACTCTCTAATCTTCCTAAAATTTTCATCTAATCATCATTCAAATCATGCCTTTTCACTGTAATTCACTCACCTATGGGTCACACTTTTCACCCATGCAAGAATAACTCATCAAATGAGCTGAAACTTCAGTTTTATATGCATTTCTTCACTCTAACCCAAATGAGGTCTGACCCATAAAACATTATTAAATTCAATTAACCTAGTTACAAAGTTCACATATGACCCATATAGGTCGGCCTAACTAAAAACTATCATCCATGCACTAAAAATCCTCAAAACCTTTGCATTGGAATGACAAATATCTCCTAATCCCAATTTTTTTATTAATGCTCTACAAATCACCACACATGTTTAAAATAATATTTAAGCATCATACATGGTCACAATTATCATGAAACAATAAAACTATTTCATTTAATGGGCCCAGTGGTTCATTACCTTCACCGAATACTTGTTTCCAACACCCTATATTCACCTTTTAGATTCAAGTTCACCAAAAAAACTCAAATATTTCATGTGATAACTTTATGGAAATTTAAATACCTTTATAATACTCCTAAGCAAGTTATATCTCATAAAATAATCACTGCTCAAACCACAACCACTTTTGTCTTCACTAAAACAAGTTGCCCAAAAACCAAATTTCCAAACTTAGTGGATAAATTTTTTTTTGTCACTTCCAAGACCTAAAAATTAATTCATTGGATGAAAAATTCATCCCTCTTCACTTTCTAGGTGATATTAATCTTCAAATCATCCATTTCATTCCTCAAAAACCTCAATACTTCAGAAAGAACAACCTTGTCCTGAAACTTCCACTACAAACTTATTCACAAAATGACCTAGATAATACATAAAATAAACTAACCAAAAATAAAAACATATATCATTATAACACTATCTGAATTATATTTCCAACACAACTTGAATCACCTCCTAACTCCTCCCGTAGTTCCCCAATGTTCATTTTATCAAGGTCGCTTTTAACCTGTCCTAAAGCGCCCTTTGACCAATTAACCTAAATAGGGAAAATTTTCTTTTTTATGAATCCTCGTGACCTAAAACATATTTTGGAATAAATAAAAATCATGGGATTTCATAAATTCCAATTTAGACATTACCTCATTTGAATAAATGTTTCACAAATGAACGCTTCAAAACTTGCATTTTCGGTGGGGCCCACATATCACCACATACTATATCATACATTTATGGAAATCTAGAAGATTCCTCTAAAACATAAAATCATTAATTTTCAATACCCAATCAAAACTTGGCTGATACAAGAAATTTTCTCGCAAGCCGCTTCTACTAAGGTTTAGTTAGGGTTTCAAACCACTTTAGCTTGTTAAAGATCGTTAATAAAATGTGATGATAAAACCACCTCATTATTTTTTTAAACCATAATAAATAACCTTATAATCTACCAAAATATCTTAATTCTCCATGCAAATCATACAGCTCACAACAAGCATAAGAAGATTCATATTTTTCCAAAAGCACATTGTTGTTAGAGTAGGTATTTACCTTAGCTCATGTTCACCTACGTACTTTATTTACCTTTATTGGATTTATCCTCACCCACTTATGTGTGTGGATATTTATTTTTATTTATTTAGATATTATGGTGATATTATCTAGTTGTTAGGTATAGTTATTTCCTTGATCTATGGTATTGACTAGATCCTTGATGTCTAGTTCTTTCCTTGATTTATGGCTTGATCTACGACCTTGACCGGTTCTTAGATTTTTAGTCCTTGCCTATATAAGCAAGGCCCATTCTAAATGTATTTCATTGAGTTCCATAATAATATAGGATATTTCTGCCTATTTTTTTACAAAGGTTTTGGTAACATTATTTTGGTGAATTGCTTTAATCTTATTGATCCTTGTGTTTTATTAGCATCCGAATTCTTTAGCATGGATGCCTTAGGAGACACATTCAAAATGCCTAACTTAGAAATTTTTTGAAAGAATTACTAGGGAAGAATCCAAATTGTCTCACCTTGATTCTTCCACCTCTCAAAAGGCATTAATTGCATCTAATCCTAAGGGCAAGGGAAAACCAAAAATTAAAACCAAATCCACCCCTTCAGTATCAAAACTCCTAAACCCAAAGAAAACAAATTTAAACCCAAAGAGTCATTATGATCAAGGAAAAAAATCCTAACATCACCACAAATTTGATTTACTGTGTATCACATTTGTCATTATGATCAAGGAAAACAGTGACTTTTACACCACATGGAGTAGAAGTACAAAATGTTTTGGAGCCTCATTCACTTGGTTTCTCAATGTATTGTTGACCATAATTATAGACTATATCACTTTTAGTGTTGTGATGACACTTCCTCTATAGGGACAATATTGGTTTCTCATGCAGATTCAGAGAGTAAGCTTTGGCATGAAAGATTTGGACATCTCAATTATAGATATTTGAAGGAGTTGAGAACTCATGGTATGCTTAGATGGTCTTCCTAGAGTTTCTTGTCTTCAAGGAGTTTTTCATGGTTTTCATTAGGGAAACAACACAAAGATCCTTTTCCTAAGGATTTGTCTAAGAGAGCTTCTTCACCACTTGACCTTGTGTATAGTGACTTGATGGTTTTTCCTACCCACTCTTTCAATGGAGCTAAGTATGCACTTACGTTTATTGATAATTTATTGAGGCACACATGGGTTTATTTTCTCAAGTAAAAAAGTTATGTTTCTTCACACTTCAAATTATTCAAGGCTTTGGTCAAGAAACAATCTTCTATTTGCATAAAGAACCTTCATACCGATAATGGGGGAGTACTTCAGCAATTAGTTTTTCTAACTTTTGGAAACTCAAGGTATTGTTCATTAGCATTCTATTCCTCATACTCCACAACAGAATGGATTAGTAGAACAAAAGAATAGAAATTATAAGGAAATGGGTAACTATATGATGCATTCTAGAGATTTACCTCTTATATACTAGGCATAAGCGATTAATTGTGCTAACTACATTCGAATCATACACCACATAGACCACTTGAGCATTTGACTCTAGAGGAAGATTGGTCTAACACTAAGCTAGATGTCTCATTTTTCAAGTCCTTGGGAGCCATGTTTGGGTCTTTATGCCAAAGAAGAAAAAGAAATATTTGGATAAGAAGAGAAAACCCTTGATCTTTGTAGGGTTTTTTGAGGACATGATAGATTATCAACTTCTATATTCTAATACACATGACGTTCTTTTTTAAACACATGTTTAGTTTGAGAGCACTTCACTCCTCGTGATTCTTCATCTTCTTCCATACCTCATTCTTCTTCTTCATCTTATGTTTAGGACACTTTGTTTGAGGAGGTTGATGAAGATGTTATAGATGTCGTTGATGATCCTATTCCCACCGATGTTGTCATTATGCCTAAGTGGGTTTGTACTAAAGTTTTGAGGTAACACCTTTCATACAAGATCTTCCACCCATTAGGAATCATCACACACATTCTACGGGTTCTAGACTTTTATGTTAGGAAGTTTCGAGGATCCATAGTAGTTTTCAAAGGCTCGTGGGATATAGGAGTGAGATGATGCGATGGAAGCTGAGTATTATTCTTTGATGAAGAATCATACTTGGGATTTGGCATCTCTTCCTAAAGGAAGAAAGATGAATATGGTTATGTGTAAGTGGGTATACCAACCAAATACATAGATGATGGGTCCATTGAAAAGTATAAGGCTCATCTTTTTGCAAAAGTTTTTTCACAAGTTGAATGTATTGATTACTCTGATAATTTTACACTCGTTTCCAAGATGGATTTTGTATGCCTTGTACTTGTTATTACTGCATCACAAGGGTGGCCCGTATACTATATGGACATGAAGAGTTCCTTCTTACATGGAGATTTATAAGAGGAAATATACATAGAGCAACCTTGTAGATTTGTTCATCATTCTTCTCTTGTTTGTAGGCTTCAAGTCTCTCTACGGTCTCAAACAAGCCCCTCGGGATTGGTATGATAAGATGGATTATTTTCTTCTATCTACTAGTTTTCTTAGTTTTCACTCTGATCATATAGTGTATCTCCAACATGTTGGTGAGGATATTGTGATACTTGTCTTGTATGTTGGATTGATCTGTTACTAATGAGTAGCTCTTCTTCCCACATTCAGAGTATTTAGAGGGATCTTTCTACATAGTTTTGACATACGGATCTTGGGTTATTGCATTATTTTCTTGGTTTTTAGATTTCTCGAGACAAATTCATGGATTAATTTAAGTCGAAAGCAGTACACCCTTAATATTCTTCGGTGCTTTGATATGGTTGATTGAAAGCAATTTCCATATCCTTTTAAGTATGGGGTTACTCTTACTTCCACATGTACACCACCTCTTTGCGATCCTACATTGTATAGACAGGTTGTTTGGGAGTCTCATGTACTTGACCCATACTTTCCTTAATATTTCATTTTAATTAGGGATTGTATCTCGGTTTGAACATCCTCCTCATAGTAGTAATCTTTGACACATTGCTAAAAGGATTTTTGCTATTTGCAGAGCACAACCCACTTTGGCCTACACTACACTAGGGGTTCTACTCATTTGGTTGGATATACTGATTGATTAGGTAATTTCTATTGAATACAAGAGTTCCGCTTATGGCTATGTTTTTTTCTTGGTTCTTCTCAGTAGTTTCTTGGGCATGAAAAAGAAACAAGCTATTACACTTTCATATTTAGAGGCGAGTACATGGCAGCGAGTTATAGTGAGTCGTGCAGATTCTTTGGCTTCGATAGTTATTGATAGAGTTTGAATTCTCACAGATTCATCGACCGTACTTTGGTTTGACAACCAAAGTTTAATTCACATTTCTCATAACCTAGTTGAGCACTAGTGGACCAATCATATTGAGATACACATCCACTTCATTTATCAAAGCACATTTAGGATGGAGTTATTATCTTGGAGTACATTCGACTCAAAGAACAGTTGCGAGACATCTTCTGAAGCCTTTTTTATCACCTCGCTATCTTGAGTTTTGTGGAATTCTTGGGGTTTTGAAGTTTTTCTTTGGGGGTGTTCATGAGAAAATATTCCTTCTTATTCTTCTTTCTCTTTCCTTCTAGAGAATTCTTTCCTTCTTTTGGTTTGAGATTTGTTCATGGATATATTGTACATGAGTACCTCATTAGGCCTAGTTGTCGAGACTCATACTTGTTGACATGCCACTTCTATTTTACCCCATAGCTTCACTTAAGGGTGGGTGTTAGAGTAGGTATTTACCTTAGATCATGTTCACCTAGGTAATTTATTTACTTTTATTGTATTTATCCTCACCCACCTATGTGTGTGGATATTTATTTTTATTTATTTAGATATTAGCGGGATATTATCTAGTTGTTAGGTATAGTTCTTTCCTTGATCTATTGTATTGTGAGATCCTTGATGTCTAGTTATTTCCTAAATATATGGTCTTGACTAGTTATTTGATGACTAGCTCTTTTCTTGATTTATGGATTGATTTACGACCTTGACTAGTTCTTAGATTATTATTCCTTACCTATATAAGCAAGGCTCAATCTCATTATATTTCATTGAGTTCCATAATAATATATGATATTGCTTCTCATTTGTTTGCAAAGGTTTTGGTAAATTTATTTTGGAAAATTGCTTTCATATTATTTATCATGGTGTTTGATTGGCATCCAAGTTCTTGGCTTTGTACGATCTAGATATCGTTCCTTTTAATTGTTACCTACCTAGTTTTGCCAAAACTTGCATATCTTAAAATCTTCTTCAAAATGACCTAAATTTTTTCATAAAGCATCATTTCAACATCCTATAACTTATAAAAATCACCACATATCTCAAATGCATCTGAAAATTTCCAGCCACGGTGACTTACCTATGCCAACATGTTTATTTCTCACTATTTGCTTCCCAGGACCTCATAGAAGCACCAAACAAATGAATACTGACTTGAAACTCACCATACACATTAGGTACATTGCCAAAATTCTTCTATAATTCTCCACCAAGACTGATTTGGTAAAAATATAACACCTCTACCATATTCTGCATGTTCCAAGGCTAGAAACAAGCTTAGAATGACTTGAATCAACCATGACAACTCATGTACATACCATGCTGACCTCATATAGACCCATGGATACCTATGAAACATCATAAAAATAATTTTTACCTTAATACATCAGCCAATCACCTCAAGAGAGCTCATACATTGACTCAACTCACTAGACCATCTACTAGAACACCCTAGAACATCACCAAACTTGAAAATATTCATGCTTGACCATTGATGAACACCACATGGAGATACATACAACAACATGAAACCCTTTTCCATCAATGGGGTTGACAACAATGATAACACAACCACACAATGACCAACAATATCCCCAATTTTCATTAATTGGTAACCATCATTCAAAAACATTGATGGCAACCAACAAGACAAACACACTAACTGAGCTCATTCTCATGTTTCTGATAATTCTCTCTCCATTTTCCATCTTTAAAAAGGATACACTAACTCTTAGATATGATAAATTATAACACATGATAATCAAAATGAAAATAATGCACAAAAAAACTTACTTGATTCAATTAGCTCCCCCTGAGACTGAAATCTCACATCTTTGACCTTAACAACAATAAAAATGATCCTCTAGACTTGTAATAGTGCTCAAAACAACTCCCCGAGCATGATACACCTCCATTTTTCTTTAACATCACATTCTAGGTATATTCTATGTTTAAGACAACAAATTATCCTTTTAAGGAAAGTAACATACCATTTAGGACTACGAGACATGAATCACATCTTTAGTACAAAATAGGCTAACCTTCATGAGCTACAAAACCCGAACTCAAGCATAAAAGTATCCTCCTTATAGCCCCCCATGTGAAGATACACCCTTATTCTAAAACATTCAAAAACTTGATTTAATAATGCATGGATTGAATGTGGATTAACCACTTCATAGAAGTCCTAAAGCAAATATTCGGTATTTTCATCCTCTTTTGAATATGAGTATACCTTCTTGATCATTTGACTTGGTTTGCATATAAAAAAATCTCCAATTATGCCCTTTCACTCTTCTAGAGTATCATATTCATCTAATGGGAGATAAAACTCACTCCACTTCGACTCTAAATAGTTTTTCAGACCTTGTAGCTCTTTTCTTACCTAGTCCCCTGTTACAAAAATAATCTTATAGCCCATATACACTGTCACATACCAACTCTAACTCCTCTCTGCCTCAGAGGCCAAACATCTCAATAACCCATCATCATGCTTGAAATATCATCTTAAAAGTTCTAGACTCTCCTTTTGATTATTTTGATTTCAAATCTTTAAGAAACTCTTTTCTTGGTAAATAACTTTCACATTTTGGATTGTACCTTCTTCATTTAACTTAAATACACCTAATATGCACTTACAACATAGTATTTAGATATGATCTTCATTCAAACAACATCCTTTGTTACATATCCATTTGATACATAACATACCTTTGAGATTTCATATTTACATGACCATACTCAAATTCTCTTTTAATAAGACAAGGACCACTACCCAATCAGAGGTATGAAGATATTTGACTAACCTAATCTATCAAAATGCACATTAATCCTTAAACACATAGTTGACAAGAAACTATCTTCATCGAGAGTTCATACATTTTATTGCTTATATAGGAACAAGAGAGACTCCTCGACATGTAGATGAACTCAAGAAAACACCACATGTCTTTCCTCTTGTACATTATATATGTACCATAATCATGTTTTGTCATAAAATGATTGTACCTTTCCATTTATGCAAGGCCACCATATGTTCTTTGATGAAGTTGAGACCCGATTCTTGACGACAACTTGTCTTCATCAGCTTGTCTATAACTTCTTGTGAGAGATGAAAAATGATTTGTATTCTCTGTTTATTTTTCTATAAGCTTACTTCTTAGACTTGTTAGATCAACACCACCTTGAAATTCAACTTGACAATATGCATAAACCTCTTAAACTCTGATTGCACTACTATTATATGTGTCTCATTAGATAGAGACCTTGTTTGTACCTTGAGCACCTTCATGTATTTAATGAAAGTAAAAAACTTGTACTCCTATTTTATAGACACCTACAGGCCTCATACTCTGTCACTCATACCATGGACTAATTAGAACTTCAAGGCACACACATGGAACTTGAAATCAAACACAACTCAAGCCCCTACCTCAGAACAGAGAGTTACCACTTTGTTGCCTTATACTTGACCTAAAATTCCATTTCAGAATCACATATGACACTTTCTTGGGAAAACTAATGTACAATATAGATCATGGAACCCTTACAATCATCAATTCTCAAACACCCAAACTATCTTATTTGCATGATTTTGATAGACTCATCAATACTATGTTTACACACATGAATAACAAAAACCATACATACTTGGCAGAGCATTATAACATAAACACATATATATTTCAATGTCCTTAAATTTTACTGAACATGTTAGAAAACACATATACCTTGATGATATTCTCATGCTTCATGGTTATCATCACTTTCCTTCTGAATGGAATGCATCATTATCTAGCTAGAAAGAAAAAAATTTGAGTCCATATCTTAATCAATCAGTCATAGAAGAAGACCAACTGTTAATTTAGTCTTGAAACTTCATTTTAGTGCATGCTACCATAAGACCTTTTTGTTTTCAGAGACATCATCAATAAGATGTATCAAGTATATATACTTGAATCTTTCATGATCTTAGTAAAAGACCTGTAGCATGTCATTTTGGCCCTCTTAACCTCTTGTAGACCTTAAAACATAGATGTGCACCTATAGCTCACTTGTTTCTAGGTTCCCCTTGAATCACAAGGGTTTCAAAGATCTGTAGAATATCCTTTAATAGTTGTTTTCACCCTTACACTGTGCATTTCAACTATTGTACTCATTTAAGAACCTATATCTTTGATATAACTACATCTTATGTATCCTTTGAAACTCTCTGAGACAAATAAATCCTATGACAACTATAAACTCGTCCCTTATTAATATGATGGAAATTCATACATAATCAATCTTTAAGTCTTCTTTCCTATAAACCACATTTACATGTCTTGTGCACACTTGATAACTTGCACCATACATGAAGGACACTATTTTACTATCATATTGGTACATAATTTCATTTTTATTAGTAGCACTTTTGAACTTTTATGATGTTATGCTAACACACCTTTGTCCCAACTCCTTGTACCATTAAGTAACATGGACAAGCACTAGGGTTTATGTTTTCAAAAGCCCTTAACAACATTCAAGATCATGTAGCTCCTCCATCTTAGTACTCATGTGCGTTGTGGATTAGACCTTCATCACATTGTCTTAAATGTGTAAATTGCATTCTTCATGATTGTGTAGACAAGTTGTTTTACTTCTCATATGACTTATACATATCTAACCATCAATTTGTGACCACTAGAATAAAGATAAGCATACATACTTCACTATGATTCATTACTTTATATTAGGTCTTAGTAGAATTTTATCATACCAACATGAATACATACAACAAACATACATTGATACTTTATGGTCAAACACTTCTTGAGGGACTAACAACTTCTCATACTCTCATTCAACTCTAAGTGACACTGATATGGACTATTCAACCCTTACATGAAGAGAGTGTTTTTCAAGACTCTTTATATACCAAGATATTCTAAGTAAGACAGATCTTTATGACTACACATCATGACTCGAGCATGATACTTGACCATTGAGAAAATTTAACCTTTTGTGATCAAGAATATACTTTAGAAGAAACATGTGATATATTAATTTTGACACAAAACCACCGACACGATGATGATAGAAAATTATGACAACTTTTTGAGGACACATGTTTTCATGGTTTTCAGAGACCATTTAATTTGAAATTATAACCTAGGTCATAAACGCACATAATTATGATCTCAAATATTTGATGTTATGACTTAGAACACACCACCTTTCAAGCATCAACACAAGCCTTGTACTCAAGAAACTAAATTTTCTCACACACTTGCAAACATTTCTATTCAAGATCATGACATATCCTAAGAATGCCTTATCACGTAACACTGAGACCATGATGACAAAATTCTACTATAGAGACACATCTAAACACCTTTTAGATAATAACTTGACATGATTGAACGTAAAAAATTTAGACACTTAACAAATGCAAGGACTTAAATACACATAAAATATTACTTGACATACCTTTACAATTTTTGGTGTCCAAAACCCCAAATTTCTTCAACTTCTCAAGCATGGGGGACATCTTCACTTCAACCCTTGAATCAAGCTTCTTGTCTTTATTTACATGATTGGACCTTTTGTTATCCTTGAAAATATTTTCTCTTTTTCTTGACTAGATTATTCTCTACTTTGGAAATTTTTTGCCTCAAAACTTCCTTCATCTTGAGAATTTCATTATTCTTCACTTGTTTAGATGGTTCATGAGGGAAAAACCTTGCAATATGACCCTTGTGACAAACAACATGTTGTATCTCCCTTAATTGACCACTCTTGTGATCTTTCCATTGCTCCAAGGGTACACACAACTGAGAAACTTACTAATATCCCTTGCTTTATGACCATAACCATTGCAAGAATAATAATAACCATGAAATTTTGCATACCTCATTACATTTGGTTGTCTAATAAGATTAGGCCTTAAATAGACCTTCTTTCCATGAACACCATCATCTTCACTTCCTTTGAAACTAGGATCAACAACTGGATCTACAAGAATAAGATTCTCAACTTCCTTGATTTTTAGGGTTTGAATCTCTTCTCTAAGCTTCAAAAACTCTTCTTCTTTGACCTTAAGTATTACAGACATATATTTAATTTAATACTTCAATATGATGTTATCTATTCTATGGAATGTTAGATCTTCTTGTAAATAAAATACCACCTATTTTAAGTCATCTTTTCCATGTGTACACACATCACAAGGCTTGATTTTAAATCTTTCACATTCTTCTTCTCTTGAACTCAAATATGAAATAGCCTTCTCCAAATTAATCTTGATATATTTTATGGTTTCTTCATCTTTCTTGGCCATGAATTTGTTGGAACATTCTATCAGTTGTGTTTTCATTGATTTCAATTCCTTTGGTGTCATGTTGGCTAGGTGATCTAGGCATGTTGACTAGGTGAGCTAGGCATGTTGGCTAGGTGATCTAGGCATGCGACTAGGTGATCTAGGTATGGTTGTTAGGTGACCTAGGAGTCTTTGTGATGCAAATAAGAGGCAAAGGGAGAGTGAAATAATAGGCTTCTCAAGTATTTCTCATAGGTTCAAGATGAATTCATGTGGTTTCAAGAAGATAGGATCTTGGAAGGTGAGTGGTAGTGTCATTTCAGGATAACTTCAGATGCCTAATGAAGTGTAACAAGATGGTACATGTAATAAAAAAACATGGTAAACATTTTGAGAAAGTATCTACAAAATGTGTGAGCAAATTTTATGCTCAGCTTAGCCCCAAGAGTCAATTTTGTATGTTGGTCGAAATGGACTTGAGAACTGACAATGTTCTTGGATTGAAAATGAGATTGGTATGGGCTCTACAAGAAAACCCATAGCTAAATACCACTTGGGATAGGTATAGGTATGTATTTTCATGCTTCATGCCAAATTTCACTAGATTCTAAAATGGGAATTTTGAGATATTCAAGTTTTTCTAAAAACGTTGTTTTGGAAAATGCATTTTGAGGTTCCTGGCTTCTTATCCTTCAAAAAATTATACAATATCCTTATAATAAATAATATAAGTAATTTTTAGATTAAATTTTCATAAAAATCATGTGCAAAAATAATTTTCTAAAAAGGAGGTGTGGTTGAAAAGTTATGAGCATTTTGGTGGAGTAGTTTTTCTCTCTCTTGTACTGTGTCTTGAATCGATAGGATTAAAAATATGTGATTGACCTCAAAATATCTGTAAGATTAATTCTAATGCTTCTAAGAGGTGATTGATGATGTTTTAAGGAGTTAATTAGGTTGAAGGTCCTATAGGTGCATGTCAATCCTTGTTATAGACCTCATGTCAAGTCATTCTTCAGAGTTCTAGAAGGAAATTTTAGTGCACAAGCATGTCAAACACATGAAATACATTGTGTGTATGATCTCAAGAATGTTTATTATTCTTAAAATTGGTCCAAAAGTTTCAAAAGGTGAAGAACCTAGTTGAAATTCCTTTCAAAGACAAGTTCTCTTACACCTTACCAATTTGTACATTGTACTTTGCTGATATAGAAGTTCTTCTTGAGAATTCATACAACAAAACAAATGAAGAAAGGTTCCACAGTGGTTTACACTTACTCCAAAGTATATTTAATATTCCCTTCAATCATTCATAATAGATCTCATGATGACTGTTATAACCTTGGTAAACTTTTCATAGCACTATAACTATTTTTCTCCATATGTGGGAGCATTTCAAAGTCTTACAACAATAGGTTTTCAATGGAGGTTGGTAGAGAATGGTTGCTCAGTCATCTTTGAAGAGGAATCATTCAAATTCATTGGTTTTAGAATAGGATATCATCTTTTCTTATTCTCTTTGGTCTCATTGTGAGAGTAACCCTGATTTAGGGTTTTAAAAAGCATTTTTTATTCGAATAAAGAGATTTATCCAACCAAATCATTTGAAATGTTGAATATATCTCTATGAAGGACTTTAGAAATGTTTTCAAGAATAATTTTATGGTTTGGTTCAGCATGGAGTGATTATTTCATTGAATAAGTTTGTAAAAACTCATATGATTGGTAAAATGACTTGTTCATCTTCTTTCATGAATATTTTTGAAGTCTAATTCAAATGTCTGGTTGAAACAAGATGTAAAGAAAATGATATAGCCTGTGATGTCATTGGTTTAACATGCTCAAGCTCCAAAGATAGAAATTTCAACAACAATATTTTGCAACAACCATGATTGGCTGAAGATAAGTTAAATTTTTGGTCTGTGAGAAAACATAGATGGTTCTCTCGAAGAGACAGGTGTCAAATATCTAAAGGGATTTTGGTATTCTTGTCCAACCTTGAAGGTGCTCATGTTGCAAGAAATATCCATGACAAAGATCAGAGTGCATATAAAATTATTTCTCTGGATTGAGGCAGAAGCTTCTCAGACAAAAGGAAGTTCAGTGGAAAGGATGTTGTTTATGAGATTTGACATTGAATGAAGACTGAAACATGATCATTCTTCTTTCTCCAATGCATGCAACCTAAAGAAGTTGAAAATTTATTTTGGTGAACTCAAAACTTGCTCAATCTATTCTTGGCTCGAGGTGGAAGAGAAAGAGTCTCATTTGTCTTGATGTGAATGTTTGGCCCTTGAAGTCTCAAAGTGTAAGGTGAAGAGTCATCTTTCCTCTCAAGGAGTTGAAATGAATGTAAGATGAGTTATAGGTAATTGTAGTCTTGTGAAGGGAGGTCAAAATGATAGTAGCCAAATAACAATAATTTGAAAAGACAATTGAGTGGAGTACAAAAGGGAGATGTTTTAGTCTTGTAAAATGTAGATAAAAACCCTCTTCTCTTCATTTGAAGAAAACCTTCCTGAAAAGTAAAACCCTTGGGCATAGCCCAAAACCCCTGGAAGTTGATTCTAGGCTTGTAGCTAGTTGATATGGATTATAGGAGATGAAGTTTTGTAATGACACATCCTTGAAGAGGAAGAGTCTTACTATTTTGAAGTGAATGCCATTTTGATAAGCTCTTGTTTGTGTTTGGTAAAATGATGATAAGGGTCAAGTCATTATATTGTTTTATGAATATCAATAAAGAAAGGATTTGAGTTTGTTCTATGTTCTTGTCATGAATGCATATCAAATTGTGATCAAACACTTTGATAGGTGATTCATAGATTGTATGTTCATTGTTTGAAGTAGAAAAGTAAAAGTTTTATCACATGAATGATTCACCCCACCTCCCCCTCTCAATCCCTATCAATCCTAATAATTGGTATCAGAGCAAGCCCTTGGAAGTGGTCTTAACTAACTAAAGGGATATATTTGGTGATAGATTGCACCCCAAAATTTGAATAATATTCAAATCAATACCTTCATGATAAGGAACATGGTAGGTATGCAAGGTGATGTGATAAAAAATCAGAAGCTCAAGATGAAATTATCAAAGTCATGAAAGTTCAAGTTGAAGAGGCCCAAGTTGAGATGAGAATCAAGAGAGAAGAATGTCTTAAGCATGGAGCTGAAAGAGAAGAAATAGTAAAGGTCCTAATAAAGCAATTTAAGGAGACACAAGAAGAACTAAAGAAAAGAGAAAGAAGAACTAAAGAAAGATAAATAATAACTAAAGGATTTAAGCATCATGAGAAGTAAGTTATCATATTTTCAAGAGAGCTCAGAAAAACCTTGATAAAATGTTAGGAAAATAAAAAGTATATGGTGATAGAATAGGCTTAGGTTTTTCATGCAATATAGAAGGTCAATCAAGTCAAGGTTCTAATAGAAAAATGTTGTCAAGAAATGGAAATAGTTTAATGTATTCATCTCATAAAAGAACATTTGTTAGGAAGCCAAATGCATTTAAGCATGTTGTTTTTCATGGAAATTGCTACAAGTGTGGTGCTTATGGACACATGGCTAGTGCATGTAATTCTAATGTGGAAAAGAATGAATATTCTAAAGAAGAAACTCAAGAACAAGGAAAGAAGGAAGATAAAAAGTAGGATAAATATTTAGGAATGATATCATTGTCATAAGAAAGGAAACCTAGCAAAGTACTGAAAAAATGAGCCATCAAACACAAGAAGGTATGAAAGAAAATTCAATGGTAATTGTTATGCTTGTAATGAGTTTGGACACGGGGCATTTGAATGAAAAAGAAGACAAGTGGAGTTCTTAATGTGCCACAAGATTGGGCATATTGCAAGGTTTTGTAATGCAGGTCTAGTTAAAGAAATATCCCTAAATACCTAAGGCACAAGCTCAAGCATATAGAAAGAAGGATGAAGCTAGTCCCAAAGAGGAATCCAAGGATGGGACTGAGTCAAAGAAAGGATTTTTGATACAAATGATAAATCAGCCAAAGAGGAGATAATCAAGGTCCAAAAAGAGGGTTTGAGACCTATTTAGGTCTCTCATCAAGCTCCTCCATGGTGACATATGCCTCTATTAGGCTTCATAGAGGTGTACATGAGTAAATGAGGCTTTGGAGTGAGGGAGAGATATCTTTGTCAAGTATGTGTCTTCATAAGTAGTCATTCAAGTTGAGTGTTTCAAGTCTCTTATGTTAATAAGGTGTAAATTATGTGTGTCTCTAGTCCTATTTGGTTTAGCTTATTCAAGGAGCCTATTTGGTCAAAATATGTGTCAATTCGTATAGATCCTTCTTTGAGAACTTTGTCAGGTGACCATGAGCTTCAAATATATGAGTGATGAGGCCTGTAACATAGCATCATATTATAAAATCAAGAAATACAAAACCTTGTGAATTCTCTAGGGTGTTATGATCAGGACTGACAAAACTTGAAGGTCTCTCAGGTACAAAAATCATATCTACATGTTTCCCATAATCAAGGAGATGTATCAAAGTTTGAGGATTAACATATGAGTCATGTAAGGAGACTGTGTTCAGCATGGAGCTAAAATTTTGAGTATGAATCTCAGTGTAAGGGATGATAATAATGTTAGTATAAAGCTTGAATGTCATTTCTGTAAGCCCTCAACTCCAAGGAAGTCATGTAGTTGTATCAATGGTTTCAAGGTTGATTTCAAAAGTTTTGTGCTTGAGTTATAAAAGAGTAAATCTATGAAAGATATAAAAGTGATGGTATATGCTCAGAAAGTAAAGATGGCTAGCAGGTACTACAGAAATCAAGTTTGTAAGGTTTTGTGTGCACCATAAGGGTGTTTAGAGGATGAAAAATTCAAAGAAGCAACACTCAGTGATATGAGATGTATGTCCAAAGTCGTGTATACCTCATGAAGAGGATATTGACCTTATAAGCTCATATCAGTGATGTGATTGTGGAATATAGTGATTCAACGAGTTTAAACATTGCAAATATGGGCATCTACCGGTCCAAGAATATGTTCTAAAATGAAATCTAGACTTGTCAAGGACTTCACATGTTTGGGTTTGATCTCAGGAACCCTATGTTGATGTAAAATTCTTCATGACTAAGAAATCACCAAATATGTTGTGAGCTTGAAGTACAGTATAATAACTCTTATTTGGCTTATGTTCAAATAAGTTTGAAATGAAAGTATTCTATGGTTTGTGATGGCAAGATGGTTATGATAGTGAGGTGTACTATATAGGTGCATGGTTTGTCAAGAAAAAATCATGCCTTATTAGGATGGTACAATGCATTTTATCCAAGATCCTAATGTATGTAATTGCTCAATGCCATGAATATATGTGTAAGAGCATGACTTAATTGTGGTTTAAGGTCTAAGGAACTAAAATGAAGATCTACAATTGTGTCAAGATAAGTGTAGCAGTGAAGGTCCTTGATCAAACTCATGGAAGTGTAAGATACCTAAATGAAACCATACAGGTGTAACAAGTATGTTAAAGGAGATAAGAATATTCCAAGGGGTGTTCCAGACCAAAAATTAGAACTTGTGCACATTAGGTCTTATGAAAAGATCAAAATATGGCTTGTGAAGGGTAAAATGGATCTACAGGTGTCTCAAGAAATGAAATAATGTTGAAAATGAACTTGGAAGTGTGTGAAGATCTTACTATGCATTTGAAGGTATGTAACAATGTGCTCAAAGTTAGTTCAAAGATACTTCTAAGCTTGAATAGTCGAGTTCTAAGCATATGGATTTGTTTGAACATGAAGTGTTAAGAAGTAAATTTTTTATCTACAAGAGCTAGAAGGTGCATAGCCTCGGATCGAGAAATGATAATTGTTGTTGCAAATCAGTAGCACCTGGATGTTGATCAGATTTCTAGTTTGATATTTTAGACATCCAGTGTGATTGCACAACATTGAATCCTCTCCCCAAGTGTGGGACTTGTAAAATGGGAAAGGAATCTCCAGATTAGAGGCTGGTTCCTCAACTCCTCTGATCAGATTTATCACTTACAAGTTGCAGAGGTTTAAATTCCTAATCCTACCCTAAATTCCAAAGGAGACAGAGATAGAGAATGCAGATAAACTAAAACTAATGCTAATAGGTGATGCACCAAAGGAGTGGTGAGCATTTCTCACTTCTGCAGATTGACACAATTCATAAAATGCAACAAAACAACATGCACAAACTGATAACTGTAATGAAGAATCAGAAATTAGTCAAACAACACCAGCAGAGGATGAAAAATTAATCACAGGGCTTGTATTGTTATTTTAACATCAAAATCACTTGCATTACAACACTTGGGAGGTAAAAATGAGTTTCAGTTCTTAGAAAAGGTCTAATATTTCACCAAAATCACTTCCAAGGTGAGAAAGGGGACCTGTAATACACAAAAAATGTTCAAACCTTTGAAAATGAGCCAAATTTGGCTTTTACAGTGCAAGAGACGAGCCCAGAGAGAGAAACACGGAAAACATGGAAGGCATTCAACCATTAACCAAAATGCATTCAAAATAGTGTGGGCATCCTTACAGCACTCCATCCCCGACATTTTTAGCCATGCCGGGAGAGAATGCGAGCCATTCTTCATTAAAAATGGTGGTTGAAACGTCATTTCTATCCATGACCACATACCAAAGGATTTTTTCTATTTTCTCCTATAAAGTGAACCAAAATTCAAAATTTACCATGGAATCATGTAGAGAATTTTACCATCTTTCCATTTATATAAAGAATGCGAAAATCCGAGCTCCGGATCGAAAGTTATGGTGTTTGAAGATTTAGGGCAAAAACAGCCCAAAACGGATCGGCGGGAAAAAATTTCAAATTTGACCTCTTTTGGTCTTTGGAAAAAATTTCAAATTTTCCCCACGCTCCGCCACTCCAGGTGCCACATGGCATGTTTTGATTGGCTGCGGGCCCTCTAAGGGAAAATTTCCCACAAAAACTCCGCTGAGCCATAACTTGAAAAATATGAGGAGTTAGGAGGAAAACTTTACCTCTCTCGGAAAGCCGAGAGAGAGCTCTATCCAATGGTGCCATTTCCAGCATAAGGTTTGAGTGCCTAAAAATAAAAAAATGGAGACTCGAGGCACAAGAGAAGTAAGAACACAAGGAGTTAGCCACAAAAATGAGCAGGGGTACATTTTGGATAACAATTTTGGCGACTCAGAGGGGTCATCTTCCGCTAGATGAAAATACCAGCTTGCTCAAGCATCCATTGGGCATGGAGTCATCAAATTTTATGTTTGGAACCCCAACTAACTTATAATGTTGGAAGGAGGAAGATGGAATATCACCTGATGGAGCAAGACTCGTAAACACATCTCCGGGAACAACAAGCTTGTGCCAAAGCACTTAGGGAAAGAAAACTAATCTACAGATAAAACAATGTGCACAAGCACTTGGAGGAATGAAAAACCTAAACTAATATGTATAGGGTGAAGCATTTCCTTCAAAGAGAAATGCTTTTGATGGATTCCATTGACTGGAATCTGCAGTTCTTCGCCATCTAATGAAGACAACTGGAAAGCATTGTTGTCCTTACACTTTGTGACCATGTATGGGCCACTCCAAATGGCATCAAATTTTGAATGCCTTCTTGGTTTTGCTCTATCCGCATCCCATTTTAACACTAGATCTCCAACTTGGAAGGATCTATTCTTGGCCTTTCTATCAAAGGTCTTCTTTATCAAAGCCCGATCATTCTCTATTGCTTTGATGCCCGATTTTGATTTCTCAAGCTCCATCAACTCTGCATATCTGACTTCCATCGGCTCAAACTCCAACAACTCCAATTGTTTCATGAGTTCCAATGTTGGCAACTCAAGTGATATGGGAAAATTTCCTCTCTTCCATAAACAAGCTTGAATGGAGAGTTACCTGTAGATCTTTTAGGAGTTATCCTATCAGCCCATAAGGCTGATTTCAATTTGGTATGCCAAGACCTCTGATTCTCATCAAGAGTCCTCCTAATGATCCTCAACAAGTTCTTGTTTGTAGATTCAGCCTGGCCATTACTCGGGGGTAATAGTTTGATGAAGTACTTAGGTAGATCCCATTCTTGACAGCCCATTCAGTCACCTTGGATCCAATGAATGCCAATGCATTATCTGATATTATTGTAGCTGGTATGCCAAATCTGGTTACTATTCCCTCATAGAAGTCTAGGATGCTAGATTCATTTGCTTCCTTGAGTGCTACTGCTTCAGTCCATTTGGTGAAGTAATCTGTGGCTGTTAAAATCCACTTGTGCCCTTGGCTTGAATTGGGATTAATAACTCCAATGAAGTCTAAACCCCATTGCATGAATGGCTGGTCAACTGAAATTGGATGCAATGGGAGGGCAGCTAGCCTCTCTTTACCTGTGAAAAATGCACAATTCTTGCACCTCTTGATCCATGCATAACAATCATTGAAAATCTTGGGCCAATAATAACCAGCCCTCATGATCTTTAGAGCTGTCACTCTTGGTGAAAAATGACCACCAGCTGGTCCACCATGGAACTCTTCCAGTACCTTATGAATCTAATTTGTACCAATGCATCTCAGCAATACTCCATTCACATCTCTTTCGAATAAAACACCATCAACAAGGGCATATGGGACAGCCTGCAATCTAAAGTGTCTTCTTTGGGTCTTGTTCATCTCTGGAGGGCATAGGCCTGTGCTTAGGAAGTGCATTATACTTTGGGTCCAGCAAGGAGTGGGGACACCATTATTTTCCTCTTGAGTGCTTCCTTGCTCACGGTTGTCTTGCAACGCCAAACAGCCTCCTTCTTGTTGCATGATTCCTCTTGTTTGCTCAAGATCAGCTGCTCACACAATCCTTTTCCTCTTACCAACTTGGTGACTTTGATCTCAATGTCATACTCCATGACATGAGTAATCCAACCTGCCCTTTTTTCATTCAAGTCTTTGTTGAGGAGGAAGTCTTTAACCCCCGCATGAGAAACCAGCAATTGGACCTTATTGTTTGAAACTAGATGCTTGAATTTCTTCAAGCTCCTGATTACTACAAGAACATGCTTCTCAATGAAAGAATATCTCACCTCATAGTCCTCCAGGCTTTGGCTGAAGAAAGCAATTGGCTGTTCATCATTGTCTTTATTCTGCTGTACCAAAATTGCAGAAATAGTATCATCACCTCCAAACGCATAGAGGATGAAATCCTTGGAGAAATCCGGGTTGATGAGAGTTGGGGCTTGAGAGATGGCTTCTTTGATTGCTTCAAAACTTTCCTTTCCTTCTATTGTCCATTTGAAAGCCATGATTTTCTTTAGCATCTTGGTGATAGGTCTGACAAGGGCTGCAAAATTTGGGACAAACCTCCGAACAAAATTTATTCTTCCCAAGAAACTTTGAAGGGCCTTCTTGTGGCTTGGCAATGGCAGTGCTCTTATGGCTTCGACTCTTTTTGGATCAATTGCTAATCCTTCTTTGGAGACAATGTGGCCAAGGAGCTTTCCTTCATGGGCTAGAAAAACACACTTTTTAGGATTCAAGGAGACTCCAAATCTTCTACACCTTTGGAACACTTGTCTCAAATGAAAGAGGTGGTCTGCTGTATTTTTTGAAAAAATAGTGATATCATCAAGATATATCAGTACAATGTTGTTAATCAAACCTTTGAACGCCATGTCCATTGCTCTTTGGAAGGTAGCTCCAGTGTTGGACAGCCCAAATGGCATTTTCCTGTATGCATAAGTTCCCCATTTAGTTGTAAAGGCTGTCTTGAACTGATCTTCTTCCTTCACCATAATCTGATTATACCCTGAATAGCCATCAAGTAGTGAAAACCTCTCGGAGCCAGCAACAACTTGTAAAATCTGCTCCATGGAAGGAAGTGGATAATGATCCTTGAGAGATGCTCTATTCAAATCTCTGAAGTCAACACACAATCTGATTTCCCCACTCTTCTTTTTGACTGGAACCAAGTTGGCAACCCAACTAGAATGCTTGATAGGGAATATGATTCTTGATTCTATCAACTTATTCAATTCTTTCCTCATGAGAGGCTCCATGTGGGGGTTGACTGGCCTTTGTTTCTACCTGATGGGATTAGTATTTGGATCCAATTCAATGGTGTGTTGAGCTAACTCAGGATTGAAACCTTTCAAATCTTCATAGCTCCAAGAAAACACATCAGGGAATTCTTGAAAAAGTTGTATGAACTCATACCTTTCTTGCTCAGTTGTCATCTTACCAATTTGGAGTGATTTGCCTCTTTCTACTGAGATGGACACTGAATCTTCTCCCTTCACTTGGATGTTTTCTTTCTCCTTCCTAAACTGATCATTAGGATTGAAAATGGACTCCAAAGTAATAAGTCCCTTTGGTAGTTTGTTGGTTCTTAGTTGTACCACTTGGTCACCATACTGCTGCTCCAACTTTTCCTGATTTTTGGCTGAGAATTCAGCCTCTTCTTGCAAGAAATGGATGATTTGCTGATCATTTTCAAACACTTGCCAACTTACATTGTTATTTGGCACTGAAGGCCTCACAATCACATGGATGTTTGGCTGTACCTTGTCCTTTTGAATGCTCTCCACAACGTCAAAGGCTGCCCCAACTGCTGCAAGCCTGTCAGCAGCTTGGTTCTCTTTTCTAGGAATGGATTTTATGCTAAAGCCCTCAAAATATTCAATGAGGTCCCACACCCTGTTCTTGTAGCACTTGAGTAGATCATTCTTGACAGCATGCTGCCCCTTAACTTGGTTGACAATCAACTCACTGTCACCAAAGACTTGCAAGTTCTTTATTCCTCTCTTGATTGCCCAATGCAATCCTTGCACCAAGGCTTCATATTCGTAGTGTTATTGGAGCATGCAAACTGAAATCTAAAAGTTTATAGTACTTTACTCCCTGAGGTGAAACAAGCATGGCTCCACCTCCTGCACCTTGTCTACTCCTTGATCCATCAAAAACACCTGTCATACCTCATTGTCATCCTTATAGTTTGGCTTGGTGATGTTAGGGATGGGATGATCTTCTTCATGTATGCAATAGACCCTAGCTCAAATTCTTCTACTTCTTGATAAGGATCAAAAGCATGAACCTTATTTGCCCATTCATCAAGAGTTAGATCCAAGATGCTTACAACCTTGGTGTCACTTCATCGATTGCTTGGGTGATCTTCTTGATCAAATGCTTGAACATTTGGCATTGATCCGACTTGGAGTGTAGGGCTAAATGTGGAAGTTTGCAATAGGTTCAGACCTGATTGTAGCTTTGGTTCCATACCTCATTCTGAATAGCATGCATGTGACCAATCGCCAGAAAAATATCCTCCAATCTTGGCTGTGAAGTCCTCTTGACAAACATAGGGCAAACAAAGTGGTGGAAGCTCTATAACTGATACATCTTGTAAAACAATGACATTTGGACATGCATGCAAGGTAAGACTCAAGTTTCTAATCACTCCAACTATTGTTATCGCTGTCCCATCCAGCTGCACTACCCTTTGGATATGGTTTCATATCGGAGCCCTAGCCTGATCAGCTATTTGCTTAGGCATCACTAAGCTACTTGCCCCGAATCTATCATGCAATTGTGCACTAACTGATTTCCAATGATTAATGAAACATAGAAAGGAGGGGGCTTCAACATTTTACCTTGCTGTCCTCCATGATTCCCTTCAGGCTGGGTAGCATTTGTGAGCACTTTCTCTTGCATCTGAACTTGCTGATTCGAAGTTGGCCAGTCCTTCATGGCAGCTTGTAGCAAATCTCTTTGGCCTGGGATAGATAGGGATTCCCACATTGATATATTTACATTTGTCTTCTTCATCTGATCAATGATACTGAATGGTGATGAAGGATCTCTTTGTTGTCCCTTGGTTGGCACATTCACTCCTTGCATGTGGGCAAAAACAACTGGTATTTGAGTTGGTCTAGGAGCTGTTCTTGGCTGCCCTTGTGCATTTGAAATTGGATTTTGTTTGCCAACCATTTTTGGAGCCATGGAAGGTTGTGGATTGGTTGGAGCTAATGGCTGCTCTTCACCCAAATTCCTTCTTTTTGACCTTGTGTTGGCTGCAACACCTTGAGAGACTACTTGATTCATGTCACGAAATATCTCGCTTGCCAGTTTACCAATGTGGTGTCATTTGGGGCTGATTGCTGTTGGAATGTTTCTTGTTGTTGGTTGTTTCCTTGACTTCCTCACCCTCCACACCAGTAGTTTTCACCATTAATTCTTGATTCAAAGCACCATTGAAGCACATGGATTGGTTGTGAGGTTCATTGCATGGAAAACACCAATCATACTCCTGAGCAACATTGTTTTGTGTTGGCACCAATGCCTTAGAGGTAGATATGGCATTAGGATTATAGGGATGAAATGGTCTATTGGTAGGAGGCCTTGTTTGATTTATATTTGCAGCTGGATTAGGAGGTCTTTTTGGTTGGTATGGCTACCTGTTAGGCTAAGCTTGGGGCTGATAAGAAGGTCTAAAACCTTGGGCTTTTTGCCTCTTGAGAGTAACCAGCTCATTGCCTAGGTTTTGCAATTGCTTCATGACTTCTTGAAGCTCATTTGGGGCACTTGGAGATGAAGTAGAAGCTTCATTTGAACTCTAATTTCTAGGAGTGGGAGAAGGAGCCAAATTAGGTGCTTGATTAGTGTTTGGGCTCTCTAAACTCGGAAACAATGGCATGGGAGGTCTAGGGGCTACTTTGCCAGCTTGGATCAAACAATTTTCATCCCTAATGGCAATGCTATAAGCCATAGGGATAGTTATGCCTCCCATGGACTGAATTAACATAGAAATATCAAAATTTAGAGCTTTGAGATAGTAAAGAAAAGCACTTTCTGCTGTAATGGCTGATCGCCACTGGAATTCTCTCCCAAGTCCTTTGAAATCTGAAGTTGAAATCGCCACTACTCATTGGGAGCTCTCTTGATGGTTGTCAATCGCTGCTCCAAAAGAGACAAGCCTGTCTCCCTTCTCTCCAAATTCTCATGAAGTGCTATACATAGCTGGTTCCAATTTGAATAGAACATAAGGCAAGACTCGAACCATTGCAAAGCTTCCCTTTGAATGAAGATGCCAACATTTTGACAAAGAACTTGCATCTCATTGATCTCATGATTGCACAAATGTTAGCAATATCCTTAACATGATCACGGTGAGGTCCGATTTTCTCCAGTGAAGTATGGAATGTTCTTCAAATGCAAATGGGATTGGATTTTGTGCATTGAGAGAAAGTGGGTGCTGCCAAAGTGAAATTGACATAGGGTTATTTTGTGCCATTCGATTGGCCTTAGAACCCTGTTGATTGAATGAATGGCCTACCGGAGTGGAGGAGTTGAGAGAGTTCTGTTTGGTGGAGATGGAGACCTTTGGATTCTCCTCCCACTTTTCCTTATTCTTGGAGATAACTATAGATATTCAAACAAATCCTCTTCCTCTCCAACCTCTTGACCTTGTGTTGATTCTTCTCATGAGTTTTCAGTCCGCACTTTGCTAAAACCAGCTTGATTCTTCTTCCTTGGAGTCGCGATCTCCGGATGTGCAATTTATAGCTCTTTTAAAGCAATAAACTTGAAACAAATGCACATCAATTTTCTTGCAATGAAGATGAAGACCTTTAAGGTCCCACTGGTGCGTGCAAAATGTTGTTACAAATCAGTAGCACCCCTAGATGTTGATCCGATTTCTAGTTTGATATTTTAGACATCCAGTGTGATTGCACAACATTGAATCCTCTCCCCAAGTGTGGGACTTGTAAAATGGGAAAGGAATCTCTAGATTAGAGGTTGGTTCCTCAACTCCCTCGATCAAATTTATCACTTACAATTTGCAGAGGTTTAAATTCCTAATCCTACCCGAAATTCCAAAGGAGACAGAGATAGAGAATGCGAGATAAACTAAAACTAATGCTAATAGGTGATGCACCAAAGGAGTGGTGAGCATTTATCACGTAGATTGAAACAATTCATAAAATGCAATAGAACAACATGCACAAACCTGATAACTCAAAATGTAATGAAGAATCAGAAATTAGTCAAACAACACAATGAGAGGATGAAAAATTAATCACGGGCTGTATTGTTATTTTAACATCAAAATCACTTGCATTACAACACTGGGAGGCAAAAATGAGTTGCGAGTTCTTAGAAAAGGTTTAATATTCCACCAAAATCACTTCCAAGGTGAGAAAGGGGACTGCAATACACAAAAATGTTCAAACCTTTGAAAATGAGCTAAATCGGCTTTTACAAAGGCAAGGGATGAGCCCAGGAGAGAGAAACATGGGAAAACGTGGAAGGGATTCAACCATTGACCAAAACACATTCAAAACAGCATGGACATCCTTAACGACTCCATCCCCGACATTTTTAGCCACGCTTGGGAGAGAATGCAAGCCATTCTTCATTAAAACGGTGGTTGAAAGCGTCATTTATTGTCATGACCACGTGCTAGAGGATTTTTTTGATTTTATCCTCTCCAAACTGAACCAAAATTCAAAATTTACCATGGAATCATGTAGATAATTTTACCATCTTTCCATTGATATAAAGAACGTGAAAATCGAGCTCGGATCGAAAGTTATGGCCGTTTGAAGATTTAGGGCAAAAAGCAGGCCCAAAATGGATCAAGGAAAAAATTTGAATTTTACCTCTTTTGGTCTTTGGAAAAAAATTTCAAATTTTCCCCGCGCTCCACCACTCCAGGTGCCACGTGGCACGTTCGATTGGCACATGGGGCCTCTAAGGAAAATTTCCCACAAAACTCCGCTAAGCCATAACTTGAAAAATATGAGGAGTTAGGAGGAAAACTTTACCTTTCTAGAAAGCTGAGAGAGAGCTCTATCCAATGGTGCCATTTCCAGAAGGTTTGAGTGCCTAAAAATAAAAATGGAGACTCGAGGCACAAGAGAGGTAAGAACACAAGGAGTTAGCCATAAAAATGAGCAGGTGGGCACATTTTGGATAACAATAATATTGTTGCATACAATGGAGGGAAAAGTGAAGGGTCCTTTTGGATATGACTAGATTAGTTGCAGTAAAGGGCCGTAACATAAGTAAAGGTCTATTATCTATTATAACTGGGTCAAGATGCATATATTCTCATGGACTTAGATGGTGGAAAGTTGAGAAGATTCACATAAGTGTGTCCTATGATATGTTTGGTCTCAAGTATATGTTTTGCATAAATGTATACCTACAGTGTCGAAAGAAAGGTTTTATGAATGTCAAGGCCATACATGGTATTTTAAGCATGATTACAGTATGTCAAGAGGGCTCATGATGTCAAAATTTAAGCTATATTGACATAACATAGTTTACAAATCATTTTGAGAATCCAGTCATGTGAAAAGGTGAAAGGATGACTGTGAAGGTGAAATTGGTCATCTACAGGTATGTGAAGTCATTATGTGACTCTAATAGGCAATTTATGGTGAAACAAAGAAAATGCGGGACCACAAAGGATACATCAAAGAACCATGTCAGAGTCTATGAAGGTTACAAGGGATATACATATTTAGAAGATATCTATAGTACTCTTACCTCAAGATGATGCAAATTGAAATGATTGATCAAGTGCCTTGTGGGAACAAGAGTGTAGAAAAGGTGAGAAAATATGTGACTCAAGTGTTTTGATTTAAAGGTCTTTTAAAAGTCAAAGAACTCAGTGGTCAAGAGAAGGAAATGTAGCTAGAGAATTGGAGGAAAAAATTATGAAGTTTATGAGAAAATCATAGTACAATGAGCCACATATGGTTTAAATATATGTTTCTATCATGTGAGAAAAGGATATTTCTTTTTCATATCATTGAAAAGGTATGCTTTGTAATTATATCAGATCATTCATATCAAATTTTTCAGCTTATGCATCAATTCTAACATGTCTGTGTTAGGTTTTATAAGGTCTTGGTCTACATCATGAGATTAGATTTCAAAATTTAGTTCTTTGAGACCTCTTGAAGGTAATTCAGTGATGATCAATTCCCACTTGATTAATAAAACTTAAAATAGTTTGACTAAGACACTGATACAGTCTCAAAGTCTCTCAAGTAAAATTGAGGATTGAAGGTGTGTATCGTAATGATTCGTGATCTCTATTTGATGAAGGAGGAATTATTCATACTTGAAGACAATATTGGAAGGTAATGGTGCTTTCTTGAGATATGAAAGTCAAAATTTGTAGAAATTGTCTCTTTTCTTACCCTAACCGTGATTTTCACAAATCTTAGTAAGTGGTGAAGCTTCTCTAAGTTCTGTAAACACAAAAATTAATGAAGACATCAATGACCATTATGAGGTGTAAGGGTTTGTATCATGAAACCCTTAAGATTTAAAGTTAGAGAAAAATGAAGTTTCATATCTCCCAGGGGGAGAAGTTGAAGTTTCCAAGAAACTCAGGGTTTTAGTAAAGTACAGAGAGAAAAATTACTACTACAAAGATAGAAGACATGTCTCATAGGATCATGAAGAGACTAAGAAAATTCATAGTGTTTGAGCCCTAGCTGAGAAAGTATTGCAAACTCAGAGTTTGAGAAAAGAATGTGCTAAGTTAGGAGAAGCTACAGGATTGTTTGTATAGATTCATAGATGAATTATAAACATTAGGACACATATCTGTGAGTTCACATGAGCTAAAACAGAGCACAAGGAATCAAGTTAAGGGTGTATATGTATGATGAAGGGTCTCATAGTTGAAATGATCAAAATTTAGGCTCAAAAGTTGTTCTTAAGACTCATGAGATGACTGAGCCTCAGCTAAAGTAATTCAGAAACATATACCTTTTGTAGAAGCATTATTTTTGCATGATGATAGAAGGTTTAAGGATCAAATGATATAGTTAAGATCTTTTGTATAAGGCTTTCATGATAAATATACAAAGATCATTATAATCTTATGATGGAATAGTCTTGTATTGGGTCAAAAGTTGGACTTGACCTCTGTATAAAGGTTCCTGAGAAAATGCTACGGTGGTAAAATGTTGTACTTGCAAAAAGTAATGGGTCTCAAGGTATGTATGGTTCCTACAAAGACGGGGAGTCACTTGAGTTTATGAAAGGTCCTATAAGAATACCTTCATGAAGACCAAAACAGGTCTATTGAACAACAAAACATAATCCAAGTATTAGGCGTGTGAATATAGGGTGTTGGAAGTGTGTGACACTATAACATAGAGATGAAGACTTTTCTCCACGTAATGGTATTTTGGGGGAACATGCGGCAGATAAGTGTCATGCATAGTTTAATCTAATAATAGGATTTCTAATTGGAGTTAACTATAGGACATCTATTGTTAGAACACTTGCATGTTGTGCATATTATTGTAAAGGCACATGGCTATTATCAGCATGTGACCTATTTTGAGAAGTGCATGGGTGGTGAAGGGAAAGTCCCCACCCCTATAAATATGTATTGACTTGCGTAGTAGTAGTAGTGGTGAATTATTGTAGAGTTGTGTTTGGTTTTGACGGGCACACATGACTCATGGAGATACTTTATAGTGTATGAAGCTTTTGTGTTTTACAATATTTATGAAATGGATATATTGGCTGGATAATGGTGTTATGACATGATTGAATATGGTTCTTGTATGGTTAATCTTATCATAGTTATTGTTTAGTTCATTTATTATGATTCTCTAAGATCTAGATCTGGATTATGCACTATGGAATGTTTATGTCTAGTTATGAATTTGAATATGTTTAAACATCATCATGCTAACATCTTGTACAAGAAACTATAAAGAGGGACTTGGTACCTTTGTGTGCTTTGGGTGGTGAGTGCTTAGCTCAAGTTGAGTGATGTGCCAACACACCTAGGTTATTCACAATAAATTCTAGGTTGCATCATTGGTTCCATTGCCAAGACCTCTTTTTAGTTATTTTTAGGATGTTTCATGATGAAGATGTACTAGTTGACCTATCAAGTGTTGAGGAGTGGATAATAGATCTGGAAGAAGAATACACTCAGAGATTCAACACTGGATCTAAGTTTGACACGTGCACATGGGTGGAGCAGAACTTGTATGATTGTTTATATGAGAGTTTCTTTTTTATCTTTCTAATAGAGCTATACAAGTGGCTGGTTGGTTGCTTATGCATCTAAAAGGAATTGGAGGTTTCACACACTTGTCTAGACAGGAAGAATTTTAGGCCCTCTATGATGCTGATCTGATTTGGATGCACATGTTATGGACACTTGGTTCATGGTGTTCTGAATAGCTATATTTTGGAGTACTCAATTTCCACTTATTCTTTCCTAGAGGTAGCTGAGTTCCAGTTTTTATGTTATCCCAGGGGAACCTATCTACAAGGCATTCCACTAGCGATCAAAATCTTGATGGTAACCCTGAATTTGGAAGAAAATGATGATGGCTAGCTAAACCCCACCACATGGGGGTAGGAGTAGGTTTGGTGAAGGATGAAGGACCTAGTGTACAGAGAGGAAAAGAGAAGAAAGGAGCTTAAGTACAATGAGGCACGCGAGAGGGAGTTAGGGAAGCAACATGAGATTGTATAGAGAATGATGGTGTTGAGAGAGAGATGGATCATGAAGGATTTGGAGCTCATGCAGAGGGCATGGAGCTAGAGCATCTGGAACTCCCCATTTGGGAAAGCATGATAGGGAACCCTCATCGGCCTCTTATGAGAGAGCATGCCATTTAGAGATGACATGGGCCATGGGGTGTGCATCTAAATCTACCTAGCAACTAGCCCTTGCGCTTGGTTTTCCATTTCTAGTACAACCAGTAGTCAACAAGCTAGTTTGGGTAGTAGAATAATAGAGTGAATCAAATAAAAAGTACATATATGGTCAGGAAGATGTCTTCCTTGTTATTTAGAGGTACCTTTTAGGTACATCAAGCCTATGTCAGAACTCAGTGCGTAGAATTTTGGACTCACTCTAGGAGTAGTACCACCTCGCAGATTGTAGGAGTTAGTTTAGTACCATTATTGGGACACATGGAAGTACATCCTCTGGTTCACTTCCTACTACAGGTGGAGGATCAAGGGGCATAGGTGGCTCTAGTTTTGAGTGGATCTGGTGGGTCTGGAGGCAGAGGTAACACGGGGGTTCTGGATCTGGTGGGCATGGTCCTCACCAACCCCAGAATATTTACATGGAGATGTCACTTCATCTTCTAGAGTATAGGGGAATAGAAGATGTTGTTGAGCATGTGCACATGTGTGAGATACTATGGTGCACAAAAGGGATCATGACTTTTAAGCGTAAGGCAAGTCAGTTTGTAACTATGTTATAGGACACACATAGTTGGTACATGAAGTTTGACCCTGATCAAGACTTGCATAGATTATACAACATTACGAGATGTTTTCCTTAAGGAATTTTATATCCCTGAGTTGAGTAAGAGTATAAGCATGCTCAAGGATATTAAGCAAGGCACTACTGAGAGTGTTTGGGAATATGATGCCCATTTCAAAATGCTTTTGTCTAAACTTTTGTATGATATCCATGCAAGCCAACATGCATAGTGGTTCATTGGAGGCTTGATCACACCTTTTAGGAGGGAATTTATCACATAATACATATATGGATCCACATGAAGCACTTGAAGTAGTGCACATCATTACATGGCCGAGGCAAGTTAGAAGTATAGACACTAGAGTGAGCCCATTCCTGGAAGCTTAGATTACAGCTATGGAAAAGTAGTTGGAGAAACTATCGCCAATTTAACACATGAGACACACACTGGGATTTGGTGTACAAATTGTGAAGTTGAGGGGCACACTAAGGATAGTTTTCCCCATAGATCAATGTGTTCATTATTGCTAGACTGAGATATGTCATTTAGACCATGATGCAAGCCATTTCCCATTATTACAATGCATGATAAGAAAGAACATATCTTGCTACTATAAGATTTTTGGTCCATGACTCACAATACCGAAGATTATAGGTTGATTGATCAGATCCATGATGCCATTGATATTGGTGTATGATAGACAAGAGTATCAGATAACTCTAAAGGTAAAAGTGAGCACCATGATCATGATCACACTCAAGGGCACTATGATCAGAATGAAGGGCACTTTTGAAGGAGGTCATGGTAGAGGTCGAGGATACCATGGTGGATTCAAGGGCCGAGGCCATGGTGGTGGATGAGGTGAGTTTCCTCATGGAACATGTTATATGTGTAGATCTCCTAACCACTACAGCATGAATTCCTCAGAATATTACTTGTTATTTTTGTGGAAAGAATCATAACTATGAGGAGTGCCGGACTTATATGAGCATCTTAGCAAGAAACATAAATAAGAGAACAAGGGCACAAGGATGGTTAGAATACAACGCACCATGGAAAATCAATGGATGCCAAAGTTGGCACCGGAACCTGAGGTAGTACTGTGAAGATTACTACATGCGTTGAAGTTGCACACATTGCTAGAGAGAAATGTTGCAAAAATCCTACCATTACTAAGGAGGAGGTTTTACATGCAAGATACCTAGATCCTACACATCAGAAGGAGGTTTATCAGAAACCATGGAGGTGCTCAGAAATCTTCAGGGTGAAATACAATGTTTAAAGGAATAGTCATGGAAGTTGGAACAAAAGAAGGCAACAGAGATGGTCCAGTTAGATGTTGATGATTTGAAAGAGGTATGCAAGATGTTGCTAAGAGAATATTATTCCATTACTAGGGAATTGGTTAAAGGGAAACTCTACATGCATAGTATTGAGAATGGATGATAGATCTTGCATGCTAATCTCCCCCCTCATAGCTTGGATTATGACAAGGAGATCACTCTGAATGTTGTTGTGGATGGGTGGATTTTGAGAAATATATTGATTGACATAAGTGTGGAAGTTAATGTGCTTACTTTAGATGCATGGGTGCAGATGGGAAGACCTCCATTACAACCATCCTCTAATGTATTGTTTATGGAAAATCAAACTAAGGCCACCCCTAATAGGAGTTTTAAAGGATGCATCCATTACTATACAAGGGGCCAAGTTCACTGGGGACTTTGAGGTTTTAGCATTTTCAAGAAGTAGACAACTTCCCATCTCTACTTGGGCACCCTTGGTGTTATGCAAATAATGTTGATCTATGGTTCAACAAGGGGTATATAAGTTTTGAGAACAAGGAAGAATGAGTTATTATCCCTTTGACAGATGGGAAATCTGCACCTTATGTTGAACCTTTGAGTGAGGAAGACCTAAATAGAATTTATGTGTGTGTCATTCGAGATCCTGGAAGTACTTGAGCCATCTAAGGAAGGAATCCTCCAGTGGGAAGATGCATAGTCTATTAGTGATACTACAAGTATTTCTTGTGATAATTGGGCACATGGAACCTATGAGATGGTTGGGCGTGAAGTAAGAAGCGCATCTATGTGAGGAGGAAAACCTCATTGTATTAGGAGGATAGGTAACAACTTTGTACCCCAAGTACACTGGAGAAGGAGACCCTATGGTATTCCTATGTGCCATGGAGGAACAATGGAAGGATCAAGTGGATAGAAGAAATATGTTAGTATATACCTATGTGTGGGACAACAAATGCATTGGTGGATGGTTCACAAGGATAATCTCATAGAATGGAATGAAGTAAGAATTACTCTAACAACCCCTGGTTTCCTCAGAGCAATGCACCTACTCAAATCTGCATATATCATGGTAATCATCCTGTTTAACACCACATTCAAAGTGTGTGAGAGACTCTAGATAGAGGGGCAGAAGCTTTACCACCTTCACTGTGGGTGCACAAACTTTATTTCACTTTTTATGTGGCGCATACGTGCTTGGTATGTTTATGTGGAGCTGCATAGGGAGACTGGAAATTGGCAAGACTTGACTACAGGAATGATCCAGAATTTTGACTACTTCTCCACTAAACCTCCAAGTGAAAGAGGCATTATGGTTATGGAGTGCTTGACTATGGGAGATAGTACAAAGGTGAAGAACTCATTCAGAGTTATTTGGTGAGGTAGACCTAAGAGCATGCATTTTGATGAAGTAGATGAGATAGATGCCACACTACTTGAGCGTGTTTTCCTTGAGAAGGAGAAAGGAAAGATGGTCTACATAGTGGATGATGAAGAAGTAGAAAATTTGGACATTGATCATTAGAAGGTACATGTGAGGTTTTAGACAAGTGTGGATAAGAAGGTGCACACCTATCATGAACCTATGAAGACCAAGAAAGTGAACATTGACATGGATGTTGAACCTAAGGAGGCCATAATTGGAGATTATTGGTCTGATTCTGAAGTGGCTAAGATAATTGAGTTACTACATGATTTCCAGGACTTATTTCCTAGGGGCTACCATGAGTTAAAGGGAGTGCATGAGTCTTTGGGTGAGATGAAGATTAAGCTAAAGGAAGGTGCACACCCTAGTCAGGAAGAGACCTTACAGGATGAACCCTAACTACGCGTAAAAGTTAAAGAAGAAATTGACAAAATGTTGAAATATAGCATCATTAAGCCCTAGAAGAATCAAAGTGGGTTAGCCCCATGGTAATCAAGTATAAAGAAAGATGGTAGATTAGGATTTGTGTGGACTACATGGAGTTGAATGTTACATGTGTGATTGATCCTTTTCCTACACCTTTCACCAAGGAAATATTAGAAGGCATTGCAGGGTGTGAAATTTACTCTTTATACAGATGGATTCTCTGGATATCATTAGGTAAGAATTGCAAAGGAGGATCAAGAGAAAAAATTTCACCACTGAATGGGGAAGTTTTGCATACATGGTGATGCCCTTTGGACTGAAGAATGCACCTGTAGTATTTTCACGCATAGTTGTTCAAGCATTCTAGGATTTTATTCACAAATTCTCGTAGTTTACTTAGATGACTGGATAATATATGGGCTTGTCAAGGATCATTGTGATAACTTGCACTTAATGTTTGAAAGATGTAGATAATTAAGCATCTCCTTAAACATCAAGAAGTGTGTATTTTCTACACCTTTGGAACTCGCTAGGGCATATCATCTGTAAGGAAGGTTTGTTAGTAGATCCAACTAAGGTTAAGTTATCATAGGCCTATGGAGGAGCCTACCAAGTTAGAGTGAGGTGCATGGATTCTTGGGCCACATAGGGTATTATAGAAAATTTATCAAAGGATATGCTAAGATTTCCATGCCCTTAGAGGAGTTATTAAAAGGAAAAGGGACATTCTATTGGGGAGAACCACAACAACGCGCACATTTGAAGCATTGAAGGAGAGGCTTACTACAATGCCTATTTTACATTTTCCTCATGGAACCAACCTTTTCACATACATGTGGACACCCTCTTGGCATGGCCATTGGTGTAGTATTAGCTCATCCTAGAGAAGGTATTATAGATCATCCTATTTTTTTCTAGTAGAAAGTTGACTCCTGTAGAAAAAAATTATACAACTACAAAGTGTGAGGCCTTGTCGATGATCTACGCTGCATAAGTTTAGACAATACTTGCTAGAAACACCTTTTTGTTTTATATAGATCACATGGCATTGAAATACTTGGTAAATAAGCCCATTTTACAAGGGCACATATGTCGATGGGTGCTATTATTCAAGAGTTTGACTTTATAGTTGTGGTAAAGCCTAGGTAAAAGTAATTCTGGCCCAGACCACTTATCAAGAATTCAATCAGAGAGGATGCATAAAAATTGAAGATACAATGCCAGATGCACAAGTTATATAGGTTAAACCACATGCCTTTGGAATTGGAGGATATATTGTCTTTTTTTTACACATATGTATGGCACTAGAAGGAATGAAAGCCTTGAAGAAGAAACAACTTGCAATTCATGCCACACCTTCATGTTGATCAGTGGTGACTTATACAAACTAGGCCGAGATGAAGTATTATGTCAATGTGTATACTGGAACATGAGCGCATGGATATCATGGAAGAGGCTCATGGTGGTATTGCAGGTGGGCACTATGTAGGTGATGCCACCATGCGCAAGATTCTACTCATTGGTTTATGGTGGGAGACCCTGTACAAGGATTGTAAAGAGTATTGTAAGGTGTGATCATCATGTCAGTGCCTGGAAAACTGGGAAAAGAGATGAAATGCCTTTGAGGCCTATTACTAGTGTAGAGCCATTTGAAAATGGGAAATAGACTTTGTGGGTCCTATTTCCCAGCCACGCGTAGAATCAGATCATGCTACATCATCACTTATATATATTATCTTACAAGGTGGGAAGAAGCAACACCTACAAAGGATTATATAATGGCTACAACAACAAGGTTCTTATGGGAAAATATTCTTACTAGGTATGGATGTCCATTGAGTCTGACAAGTGATAGGGGCACACACTTCTTGAATGAGACAATCAAGATATTATTGGATGAATTTATGGTCACACACCACAAGACTACACCTTATCACCCTCAAGAAAATGGGACTATGAGGCCTTCAACAAGATATTGAGCTGACCTTGACAAAAAATTGTGATGTTGGAAGGAAATATTGGGATGATAAAGTTTTTGTTGTACTTTGGGCATATAGAACAACCTACAAAAGGTTGAATAAGGCCACACCCTTTTAGTTGGTGTTTGGCACAAAAGTAGTTCTTCCCATGGAATTCATGTTACCTTCTTTATGTATTACACACATGGGAGGTCTAGCTGATGAGAAAGCATTGGAAGAAATAATTGACAAGTTAATATAGCTGGATGAGAGGCATCATAACACGTTGGAGTCAGAAGAAGGAAAAGGCTAGATAGTAAGGCATGACATGATCAAAAACATCAAGGATAAGAAGCTTGAGGTGGGTAGATGGTACTTCTTTATGATTCAAAGTTTTGTGCCACCCAGAAAGCTTAAGGTGCATTGGTTGGGACCATATGTTATCACTCACATACTTGAATCAAGGCGCTTTCTAGTTAGAGGCACTTGATGGAACACATGGTTACCTAAGTTACTTCAACGGAGATAGGCTAAAGCCCTACTATAAATAATCCTTCTTGGTGTTTGTAATAAGGTAGTATTTCCATTTAGATTAGATTTCCTTTACTATATTTTATTTAATGTATTTCCTTCTTCATCGCTATGCTTTGTCAATTTAGTTCAGTGTTTTGTGTAATAAAGCATTTGCACACCAGAAGATGATCACAATCTAAAGTGTTTATATGTGCAAGAGGACTACACATACCCTTAGTGTGGGGTGGATAAAGGAGGTATGGAAAAGAAATAAACTCATGGGTAACCAAAAGGAACAAAAGGAGAAAGGTTTCAAAATTCATGAGAACTTCCAAAGAATTGCTAAAAAAATTAAGACCACACGTAAAGCATTGGGCTCAATATAATTCAAGGAGGTCATAAACATTAGAGACTACATATGTTGGGTCACATTGGATAAAATACTTTGGCTTAAGGAAGTGTGGGTAGAGGAGATATGTGATAGATAAGTAGTGGTGTGCCAGAAATTATGACTAATGAGGTGTAAAAGTTTGAGGTGCGAGAATTAAAGCAGCGTGGATAATGAGGTGCACAATGCATGCTCAAGAGAAATTAATGTCATGTATGGTGGTAGGTGGAGAAATTAATGAAGGGAATTTTTGAAACTTAGTTTAAAGTCATGTTCTTAACATCATTTGCTACCTTGCAAACTTGAGAAGAAATTGTGAAGTGTGAGAAGAGTTGGAGACAAAGAGCATTCTATAGATTGAGTAATCTTGTCACATTTTGAAGCATGGTGTTGAGTACCTAGAATGGAAGTAGGATTTAAGGAGTGTGTGTGTGCATGATGGAAGGGTGACTAGGGTTTTCATTTCATAGCTAGGGTTTTTATGCATTTGCATAATCAAAAGGGGTGATGGCACCACAAAAAGCTCCAGTAGTAGAGAAGGAGTTGATGATCAAGCAGAGGAGTGGTTGGTGGAAATGTTATATCCAGAAGGATTCATTGCAGGGTGGCCATGGACAAAAAAATTACAAAGTGTAGGGTTTTAGAGATTAACCACCACACATGGAAAAATGTATGAAGGACATGTCGTGGCTAAGAATTTTATAGAAAGACTAATTGGTGACTGGAAAAATGACACTAGGGTCTTGGACACCTTAGTAAAGAAATTACTTGAAAGCATGGGCATAATGTAGATCCTAGAGTTTCCTACTTTGGAAATCCCAAGAAATTATACAAGTGGCTAATGTCATGAGTCCATGAAGATTTTTCTATTTCGGGAAAGAGAATGAGGATAACTACTAAATTGATTGGGAAAGTTACTGGGATGTGACACGAGTTTAGATTATTAGAGACTTATCAGATGATGAGGGAATTGATGCCACAACAACCCTATACAAGTATAAGAAGGGGGCCAAGCTTTCAAGGTCACCAATATCTCAGACATGGCCACCAGAGTAGCAACATGGTTAGCAGGGAGTAAGCTAGGGGCCACTGAGTGATGGAATGAGGTAAACATGTGTTGGTTGCATATAGTGCACAAAATGGCCAAAAAACATACTACAATATCAGTTACATTATAGAGAGCTTGGTGAATGAGGCACACATCCAAGAAGAAAAAGGTGAGAAGATAACCTGGGGCACAATTTTGTTATTAATTGTGTTTAGTGAAGTTGGGGTACTAGATGGTCCTAGGGAAAACATATGGGAGTTTTTGTAGAGAACAAGTCCCCAACCAAAATATATGCCAAGTACATGTCATGTGGTCTATTTCCAACACATACAAAGAGCACTTGGACAAGTGGTTCTAGAGACTACACAGGAATTTGAGGGAGAATGGCACATTCCATGAGTTACCAAAGGTTTTGATGGAGAGGCTGAATTTGTAGTTTACCAACATTTCAGCTTGGGGTGCTTCCACATGAAGTCTGGGAGAAGAGCCCATGGTGTAAGTTTCCCTTTGCATTTACCACAAGATATTTTAAGGACTCTATAAATATATTTCATGATGCACGCATGTCAGCTCTAGTTTGACATAGAAAAAGTGGACACAAACATTCACATTCTTGTGCAAAAACATATGTATGGCTGTAAGGAGGCCTATGTCAGAAACTATGGAGTCTGATACTATGGACATCACATAGAGAGTTTGGTTATAGGGAAGATTGAACCAAGCGTGCATCTATATATACCTAAACCAAGGTTCAAGGATGGAAAAGTGGTGAAGGGCATGGATATGGATCTTCCAAGACCTCCTAAGAAGGAGAAAACAATGGGGACTTCAAGGAATGTTGCATCTGCGCCCCCTGCTCAAGAAGACCCAGTACATACAAGACTAGAAAATGTCCTAGAATAAGAGGAACTGAAGATAATGATGGACTTATGCATACCAGAAGGATTCTAAGGAAGAGGCACACTTCAAAGAACCGGTGCAATGGAACTTCACATCCAGTAAGGAGATCACCACGCATGACTCCTGTAAAGGATGAAGAGAAGGAGAGGAGAAAGCACAGGAAATATGTTCCTATATAAGATAGTGAGGAGGAATCCCCATAGCCAAGTGCACATAGGGAAGAAGAGGAAACTCCAAGAATGAGTGGAGATAGATTCGAGGCCACCCCCAATGTGGAAATGTAGGATGATGAAGATATTGGTGAGCATGTAGTCTATGAGACTATAGACCCCAATGTGAGTATTCATAAGATATCTCTAGTGAAGGGGAGAGAAGATGGTGGGGATACAAAATTCCTCATGTACCCATGCAGAAAGAAGGGAAAGATGAGGAGGAAGTCAACCAGTGGTTGAAGGCACTGTCCCACAGATGGAAGTGCATGGTCCAACATAAAAGAAGAGGGTGCATTAGCACATGAGGATGTTGGCGAGCATACAGGTGCATGGGGAAGAAGAAGTGGTAGGTACTCAAGACTTGGGTTATATGAATGACCCTTCAAAAACTATTGAACTCATTTCTAGAGTACACTACCAAACAAACAATTATATGGCTGGGATTGGATGGACCCTGAAATGGCCAATACATGCACTCGCAAGAAGCTATCTTGGGGCATGCAAACTCACATGGATGAGCCTAATTTTGATGTCTGTGAGGAGGCATGCACTTCAATAAGATGAGGAAGGTGCCTCACATGCATATGACCATTAAGCCAACCCATTTTTTAGATGAGTAGGTAAGCAATGCTTTGATTAAGTGTCCCAAAGTATAAGCCAATTGCAAATATGGATAAGGAAGAAAACAATCCAGGTGCTATTAGAGGATAAAAAGACAAGGACACATAAATAAAGCACCTTACTCAAGAGTGTGATAATGTAGTCATGTGAGGCCTATAATGTAAAGAAGATGGTGGAGCAGATTACAGATGAGATTTTACTAAAGAGGCTTGAGTTTTAAGAGAAGGTGCCTCAGACTTCAAGTCTGAGTTGCACTATCTGCGCACAATAGTTCTCCTACTTTGGAGGAAGGACCAATGCACCTCCCCAAGAAAAAGGATGTAGGGAAGAAGCAACAAGAGAAAGGGCCACTATTGGTAGAAAATTTCAATATATGAGGTTTTCTCCAAACATTGAAGGATGAGCTGAAGAAAGTTGATCAAGCTCTTAATTTATGTGTGGCAGATGCCATAATAAGGACTATAAATTTAGTAGAGGATAATGAAGTTCTGAAGGTAATGAAGGATGAAACACTTGGGCATGCAGAAAGGTTGGCACTAGTAAAACAAAAGTGTGAGGCCCTCGTAGTAGCCCAAGATCCACACAAGGAAAGGATTGATGAGATTGGAAAACTCATAAGCATGGAAGATGGACCTCATGGAGGGAATGTATACTGTATGGCCAATGTTGTTTAGATACTACAAAATGAGAAAGAGAAAATATCTAAGGATGAATTAGATGACATAGCCACTAATATTCTAGAGAAAATGAGGAATGTGTTGAGTGAATAGAAGCCTTGGAGGCTAAGATCAAAAATGAATATCCATAATTAATCCTTCCAGTTGAAGAAGAGGGTGTTGTCAGAATAAACTTCATTCTTTTTGTATAGAGTTTGGTTCATTATTTTCATTATTTCATTACCTATTATTTATTATTGAAGACATATGAAGGAATTCACATCACCAGGATGACAATGTACTCTAGTGTGGGGTAATGTTGAACAACAAAAATAATCCAATTACATTTTAATGAATATGTGGCATTTGAATGCACGCACTATATAATCTTCTCCTTCATGACCTTTCCCATTCTCCAAAGGCATGGAGAGGACATGAGAAAGGCTATAAATACATGATTGTAGAAGTGTAAAAGATCATCAAAGCATGGGAGCAAGTGAGCAAGAAGTCTTAGTGCTGGAAATTGTATTTTTGTAGAAGAAAGGAGTGTTGAGACAGAGCAAGCAAGTAATTGAAAGGAAGTGTTGAGATATTATCTACTTCTCTTTCTTACTTATTGTAAATTTGTACTTATTGATTTGAATTGGCCAATAGAAGTGGGAAGAAAGAGCAATTTCCCTTCCCGATCAAGTTTTTTCCTCCATCGAGGTTTTCAAGATAAAATTGTTGGTGTTATGAGCTTATATTCTTTCCTTTACTACAATTGTTGATTCTAAGCACAATAGTAATTCATTCACTAGCTATCTCTGTTATTTTCTAATAGAAAGTAAACAACATGATTAATTTGTGATTTGTGAATAATTCCAAAGTGAAGAGTTTACAGATCATTTTGGTATCAGAGCTAACAAGTATCCAAGACTATGGTATTTCATTCTTGAATTTGTATGACAAGTGACAAGATCTAAAGGTGAAGAAGCTTTACCTTGCGATCTAGAGATTTCTACAAAGAAGTGGAAACAGAGAATTTGGGAGAAATGGAGGAAGAGAACTTGGTCCATAGAATCGAGATGCTAGAGACCATGATGGATAGGATGTTTAGAAGGCAAGAGGAACTTGCAGATTTGTAGAAGACAGCTTCATCAAGCAAGACTCCATGGACTCAGTGGTTCGAGGCTTAGCCTAAAAATTTTGGTATAGGCAAGAGCCACCATGAGGAAGATTATGGGGAAGAGCATGAAGAAGAGACTTCTAACACAAGAGAAAAGGTAAAATCTGAACATACTCCTTTTAAAGTTGAGACTAAAGTTGAAATCAAAAGCTTTGAAGGACAAGTAGATGTAGAGTTACTTGATAAATGGTTGAAATAGTTAGAAGTCTATTTTAGTCCATAATGTCACTGAGGCACAAAGGATCACCTTTTCACGTCTCAAAATGGAGGGACATGCTCTAGTTTGGTGGGAAACTCATCTAACTACTTGTGAAAAGAAGAAGCGTCCTATTGTGAAGTCTTGGCAAGAATTTAAGGAATTACTTAGAGCTAACTTCTATCCTATTGGCCATAAAACTGACCAAATGATTAAATGGTAGTATTTTAGACAAGGCAAGTGGTCAAAGTGTGCAGGACTATACTACGGAGTTTCGGAGGCAAGCCATGTTGCTAAACATGGATTTGGAGGATGAGGATATTCTGACCAAATACTTGGGAGGACTTCACACTCACCTTCGAAGAAAATTCATCTCCACAAAGCCCAAGGATCTCAATGAAGCATGTGTATAGGCATACTACATAGATGATGAGAAAAAGCAAGGAGAAGCAGAGCCGAGGGTAAAGTAGTCAACAAATCAAGAAAAAGGATTATGGGAAAACAAGTAACAAGAGTAAGTGGAAAGGGAAAGGTAAACAAGCTGCCACTACTTTAAATACTTGTAAAGATCCCAAGAATTTTTGCAAGAATTGTGATATCAATGGTCATACTGACGCTACATGTTAGAAGTTACATCCGGAGTTACATCCAAAGAACCAAACCAAGGACTCAAGAAGTCCATGACAATTGTAAAGATAGAAGGGGAGGTGGAAATCGAAGATGACTCTGATGTAGATGAAAGGCTTGGATGCACGGACCACCAACATGGACACATGAAGAGGAGATGAGTAGACTATTCAGATCAAAATCCAGATCAAGAGGACTAAGGTAAATGCTTTGGTTGATACCGGTTCTCAATCTAACTTGATTTCTGAGGTAGTTGTAAAGAAGCTTGGTCTTGAGACTTACGAGCATCCACACCCTTATCCTTTGGGTTGGGTGAAGAAGGGTGTTGAAATTTAGGTAACAAGAAGATGTAAGGTCAAGTTTGGGATAAATTCCCAATATATAGATGTTTTTGAAGCTGATGTTATTCCACTTGATGCTTTTGATGTTGTATTCGGGAGTCCTTACTTGTATGTTAGGGATGCTATATTTATGAGAAGGGAAAACCAGTACAGATGGGTCAAGGATGGGATCAGCTACAACATCCTGGGCACACCAACGTAAGACATGGGTTACTATGGTAAGTGCTAACCAAGAAAAATGACTTATTCAGCAAATCATAATCAGTTTTGTTTACTTTTGTTAAAGGATAAACAAGATGGGGTAGAAGTTTTAGATTTCTAACCAAGGAAAACAAGATTTGGATAGTATTATTTAGTTTTTTCAGAAGTATTTCAGGCTCCTAGTGGATTACCACCAAAATGGGAAGTAGAGCATGAGATTCAGCTATTGCCAGAGTCACCTCTACCGAACATCAAGTTATATAGGAAATCCTTGCTTGAGAGTACTGAAGTAAAGAAACAACTCCAGAACTAATAGACCAAGGGGTGATACGTCCGAGCACCTCACCATGTGGTTCACCTATTGTGATGGTGCCAAAGAAGGATGGTTCTTGGAGAATGTGCATCGACTACCGCGCTTTGAACAAGATCACCATAAAGAACAGATATCCACTTCCCCGCATAGATGATCTCTTGGACCAGCTTCAACATGCCAAATTTTTCACGAAGTTGGATCTCAAGTCAAGTTATCACCAAGTCAGATGAAGGAGGAGGATATATGGAAGACTTCCTTCAAAACAAAACAGGGTTTGTATGAATGGTTAGTACTTCCTTTTGGATTATGCAATGCACCCGCTACATTTATGAGATTGATGAATGATGTATTGCAGGATTTCATAGATTCATGTGTCATTGTATATCTAGATGATATCTTGATTTTTAGTGCCACATGGGAAGAACATCTAACTGCATTTGCAGCAAGTCTTGCAAGTTCTCAGGGAGAAACAACTGCTTTGTAATATGAAGAAATGTGAATTTTCAAAAATCACTTGTCTATCTTGGGCACGTGGTTGGAGGAGGAGAGCTATGAGTGGATCCAAAGAAGGTGGAAGCCATCACAAATTGGCCAACACCAACAGGAGCCACAGAGACTAGAAGTTTTTTGGGAGCAAGTACAATACATGCGGAAGTTCATTCCGGTTTCTCGGTAATTGCAACACCTCTACACACAGTGGCCGCAAAGAGTAAGGGTTTTGACTGGGGTAAGGAACAAGACAAATCCTTTGAGTTATTAAAATACAAGATTAGTCATGCTCCAATACTTGCTCTTCCTAGTTTGCAGCAGCCTTTTGAAGTAGAGACAGATGCCAGTGATTATGCTATGGGGTGCAAGTGTTGCTTCAAGGAGGTAAACCCGTATGTTATCATTCTAAAACCTTCACTTCAGTAGTTAAAGGATATTCAGTATATGATAAAGAAATGTATGCACTAGTTCAAGAAATTAAAAAATGGAAACATTATTTGTTGGGTAAAGAAACTATTGTGCACACTGACCACAAACCTCTCCAGTATTTGCAAGCATAGTCTAAATTGCAGCAGGCAAGGCACTACAAATGGATGGGGTTTCTTTCAGTAGTTCCATCTAGTGATCAAATACAAGAAGGGTAGTAAAATTTGTGGTGTATAGACATGTTTCTAGGCCACCCACACAGAAAGTTCTCCTATTTGGCCACTATCTCTCGTGATCGAGCCCTTCACGAAGGAAGCTTATGGGAGAGGCATATGCCCAAGACAAAGACTTTTGGGGTAACATTTCAAAGTTAAAGTCCCAAGGGGCTGAAAAGATAGGGATCAAGATTGTTATCTCAAGGATGGGCTGCTCTACCGATGGGGGAAACTTTGTGTGCCTAAAGAAGAAAGACTTCTATTGATGAGGGAAGCACATACCTCGAAAGTAGCGGGACATTTCGGTGTTGGTAAGACCCTAGCCCACTTGCAAAGGTATGTATATTGGCCCAACATGCAAGAAGAAGTATCAAAATTTATTCGTGGATGTAAACTTTGTTGTACTAGCAAGCCTAAAACTAGGAAGGAAGGTTTGTATATGCCTTTACAATACTCTACTCATCCATGGAGGACATTTCTATGGATTTTGTAGGAGGATTACCTATGTCTAAACATGGCCATGACTATCTCTATGTTGTTGTTGATAGATTCAATAAAATGTGTATTCTTATGGCATGTAAAAAGATAGTAAAAGCACATGAGGCAAGAAAATATTTTCTTTGCTAATGTATGGGTGCATTTTGGTTTCACAAAGTCTATTGTCTCGACAGTGGATTCCAGTGTTCTGGGGAAGTTTTGACTACTTTGTGGGACAAGATGGATACCAAAGTTACATGAGGAGCACAAATTTCCATCCACTAGAAGATGGACAAACAGAGGTGGTAAACAGACTTTGGTACAGTTTGATCGTAGGGTATATAAGCAAGTACCCCAAGGACTTGGGATGAGTCCTTAGCCTACATTCAACATTCCTATAACTGAGGCAAAGTACACACATCCACTATGAAGTCACCATTTGAAGCATGCTTGGGATATCTACCTACAAATCCACTAGACATAAGAATTGGACAACAGGATGAGGAGGATACATGAGACACAAAGGTGACTAGAGCTAACAAGTTCATTGAGAGGATCCGGAAAATCCATCTCAAGGTCAAAGAACAACTAGAGAAATCTCAAGCAAAGTACAAAGCTAGGCATGATCAGCATAGGAGGGAACACAAGCTTCATGTTGGAGACAAAGTTTGGCTTTACTTGAGCAAGGAGAGACTACAAGGTCAAGCACGGAAGCTCAAGCCACTACGATATGGACCCTTCACCATATTGGAGCAAGGTTGAGAAAATGCTTTTTGACTTGATTTTCCATCATTCATGAGGATGTACTCTATAGTAAACTATGAGAACTTGCACCTATATGAGCCATCCATGTTGATGAAGATGAAGAACTACAGTTGCTACCTTCCATTGAGGATTGATTTCTGGACTCACGAGGTGAATTAGAGGAGGATGTAGTGCTACAGTAGAAGGTCAGAGAGACTAGAAGAGGTCCACAAGAGTCTTGGCAGATTGGACTGAAAGGAAAGACACCAAGGCATGCCCGGTGGTACTCAAAGGAGCAAGTGAGGAATTATTTCCTCATCTACTTCCCACTAAGATTTTTGTGGGACCAAAAGCCTCCTAAGAAGGGGAGGTGTGATCCATAGGATCCAAAATAACTCTACTTCATCAAACAATCAAGACAAAGAAGGAAAACAATAAATGGAGGTTCTATCTTTTAATAATAGACCATGCCTATGCATCTAGCATGGGTACAAAACCACCTAGCCAGTGGGTGGTCCTAGACCTCCACTCAACATGTAGCATGTGGTGGGTCCCCTAGCCATTATGGGGATGTAAAAATAAAATAAAATGAATAACCTCCTTAATTTGAAAGGATGTTCATTTCTTTCTCCCTTCATGACCTTTCCCATTCTCCAAAGGCATGGGAGGACATGAGAAAGGCTATAAATACATGATTATAGAAGTGAAAAGATCATCAAAGCATGGGAGCAAGTGAGCAAGAAGTTCTTAGTGCTGGAAATTGTATTTTTGTAGAAGAAAGGAGTGTTGAGATAGAGAAAGTGTAAAGTAATTAAAGGAAGTGTTGAGATATTATCTACTTCTCTTTCTTACTTATTGTAAATTATGTACTTATTGATTTGAATTGGCCAATAAAAGTGGGAAGAAAGAGCAATTGCCCTTCCCGACTAGGTTTTTCCTCCATCGAGGTTTTCAAGATAAAATTGTTGGTGTTATGAGCTTATATTCTTTCCTTTACTAAATTGTTGATTCTAAGCACAAAATTCATTCACTAATCTCTATTATTTTCTAATAAAGTCCCATATTTTGGGAAATGAAAGTTAAACAACAATTTGATTTTTGAATAATTCCAAATTTAAGAGTTTATCACTATCAATCAGACCTGAATCTAATAACAGAATACCTTCAAAGTTAACTAAGGTTCATCTAATGGGAACACTTCACAAGATGAGAAAGAACCAATTATCAACATGGGATCCTAAAATTTTTTTTGAGACAGTAATGGTGTGTGGTGAAACTAAACCCCAGCCCTATAAATATGTATCAATTGATTAGTGTAGAAGTGGTGAATTATTCTTAGATTATGTTATTGGCTTTTACCAATGGAACGCATGACCATCGGAGATACTTTTACGTTGTATCAAGCATGTCACATGGGTTGCACGGGAAAGATTATATTATGCAAAGTCGTGAAATTATTGATGCTAGTAAAATGTCCACACAAGGACATGACTCAAATCGGGTTCTTATATGAAAAATCTTATCATAGTTATTGTTGCAGTAGCAAATATTTTGGATGATTCTAACTAATGATTTACGGAAATTCGTTCCTTATGCAAGGTCATGAAATTTATGCAACTAAGAAATCTTTATGAATATGTCGCCTAAACAATCGGTCATGCTATCATCCAAAGTTCCAACAATCCTCTAAAATTAGGACTCGGGTACCTTACGAAGCTTGGTTATAGCTCATGATAAGCGATGATTTTTGATAGTGCTGCTTTGGGTTATTCATGGAGTAAAAGGAGATGATCAAGAATCTAAAAATCATCATATGCCAAAGGATGTTCAAGAAGAATGTTGATGAATCCATGCTCAAATCCCAAATTTTCACTCCAAGTAAGATGATCAGATGGTGCATGAGTTCATATATAATCAGGTTGCTGACATGAATCTACTTCAGTGTCAATGTCAATTGACACTTTTCATAGATTCGAAGAACGAGGAGTCCACCAAGATCCAAGAACATGAAATTTGAGATAATATGTGTTAAGCCCTTTGACCATTCTAGTAGTTGCAGATCTATTGAAAAAGGAGCACCCATCGTGAACATTTCACTCATACCATGTGCTGTCATTACCATCAATATAATGTCCTTCAAGTGTCATTTTGGCTAGGTAAAATCTAAGGACATGTTGATTATGAGCTAAGCACCTCCGTCAAAGTCGATAAACCTAAAATATCCGCTTCTTTAGAAGTCCCATCTATTCAAGGTCTTCAGGTGACCTATCAGTCAGACTCAGATAAATAAGAGTAAAATTCAGATTCTTTGAAGTGTAAGTATTTTCTGTTTATCGAGGTTCAAAATGAATTCATATGGGTTGTCAAGAATCCAAGCATCTCGGAAGGTAAGTGGTAGTGCCATTTCATATATAGATAAATTCAGCATCCTCCTAATGATAGTGTAATGGGATGGCTTTCCACACCTAAGACTCCTATAATCATGGGATCGATCCCTTTTTGAGAAATTATTTGTAGAATGCCATAAAAATTGTTTCATCGTGTAACCCGCAGGATCAATGTAGCTGTAAATGTTGGTTACACCAATGGACTTGTTCAACTCACAAACCTGTTCGTTCATGTTATTCAATGAGATTGGTTTGAGGTGACGCTACTTGAAGAAAAATGTCCTGGCTAGTAAATCCTACAATAGGGATAGGAAATAGCATTGGCATGTCTACTTAGTAATCTGTCAAATTTAACCTCTATTCTGAAAATAGGAATTCTTAATTAGGAAGTTTTTCATGAATTTATTTGAGGGAGGATAAATACAGATGGATCGTCCTGGACTCATCCTACTAAACAAAGAAATGATAGAAGAGTTTAAAATAAATACACTATATGAAGGATATTTTTTCATTAAGCATTGGGATGATCCTATGTGCAAAAATTTTATATGAAAATGGATGTTTCATGGAAAGTATATGAGAATGTCTCGAGTCAGGACAAGTTTGGATTGTCTCCCGTACCGCAGGTCTCCAATCGAACAGGAGCAATCAAGATATTTGTTCAACTCAAAATCTTGTAAATGAATCTAATGCTTCAAGGAAGATCGATGATGTTTTTGACCCAAATTTAATCAAGATTTGCTATAGGTCCTATAAAGGTTTGCTCAATTCATAGGTATCACAAGGATTGTTCGAGTCTAAAGGTAAAAATTCAGAGTCTATACGTAAGGATGTCAAACAAAGGCTTAAAAATTGCAAGGTGTATAATCTAAAGAATTTGTCACCAATGGTTCTTCAAGTTGGAATCAGATTAGATCACTTCCGAAGGTAAGCTTCAACCTTCTTATAACCTTCCTTTCTAAAAGACAAGTTACTCGTAGCATGATGCAACCTTACTCACTTACTCAACATAAGGGAGATGGAAACTAAGAACCTCTTAGGAAAGGAGAAGTTCTATTTAAAAACAATGTAAGAATTTCTGGGAATGGTTTACACTTACTCCACTATTATATTTACTATGATTCCCTTTATAGATTCATCAAATAGATCTGGATGATTCTTTCTAGACCGTTATAACCCTAAAAAAATTTCAAAGCACTAGTAACTATTTTCTCTCCATATTCAGTGGGAGAATTTCAAGGTACCTTTACAACATACCAGGTTTTCAAACGGAAGAAAACTATTGCAACGAGAAATGATATCGATCTTCAATAACCTCATTCAATTTAGACAATTACCTTGTGTTAAATAATGATCATCTTTTCATTATTATTTGGTTCAACTATGAGAATGACGAAACTTTAGCCATTTAGGTTTTGACAAAGATTTTTTATTTCAATAAAGAGAATCCACCAAATCTTAAATGTTGAATATATTGTGAAGGACTTCAATTAATCTTTACAATCAAGAATTTATACCTAAGGGTCTTTGATTTAGAGGGAGTGATTATTTCATTGCTACAAATTTGTCAAAGGAAGTGGTGGTATCACTTGAGGTTGGTAAACTAGTCAAAAGGTCATTCGAAATTAGGGCAACGAGAGCCTATCTTTTTATGAAGTCTAATTGAAATGTTGCTTTGGGTCAGCGGGAGAAGATGTTAAAAAAATGTCAAGAAGCTACGGATGTGTTTGGATTATTATTGATGATCACAAAGACCTTCCTCAAGAGTGCAAAAATTTCAACATCAAATATTTTGTATTCATCCATTCGCGTATGTTGCAAAGATAAGATAAGTACAAAGATTTTGGTGACCATTCAGAAAACATACATGCTTTCTCAAAGCTAGAATAAATTTTTCCTAGGGATTATGGTCATGCTTACCATTGTGCTCCTGAATGTGATCATGTTGTGAAGAGAGATTTATGATTAAAGATCAAAGTCAGAAATTGTAAACCAGATTCTCTCGGATTGATAACTACCCACTCTTTTCTCAGTAATGGATCGAATGTTATAAGCAAAATGATGTTTTTATGAGATTTGACATTCAAGTCGAAGATTTTTGGCTAATAATCAAATCAATGCTGGATGTCACAGAACAACATAAGAAGTTGAAAATTTAGTAACCCCTGGGCACATTTTCCCAAAGACTTCTCAATTCTATTCGATGGCGATCGAGGTGAAAAGTGCAACAGTTCGCTTTTGGCTTAATGTGACATGGTTGTCCCTTGAAGTGACTCAAAGTTTAAAATGAATAGTGATATCAGTGATCTAAACTCTCAAGAAGTCAAATGAATGATCAAATGACCGAATGGGTATCCTTCAAAAGTATGTGGAAGGGAGGCCAAATTTGCATTAAAATAACAAGAAGTCTGAAAAATAAAATTGAGTGTAGTACAAAAAGGGTTACTGCATTTAATAGTCTAAGGATGGTATAAAGATTGATCCATAACAACCCCCTTCTATTTGTAAGATACCCCTTCCTAAAAGTAAAACCTCACAGCATAGCCCAAAACCCCTTGTAGAAGTTTGATTCCAGTGCCTCAGAGCTAAGCTGGAGCACGGATTACATAAGATGAAGTTTTGTAATGACATGTCCTCGAAGAAGAAGAGTCTTACTATTTTGAAGTGAATGCTATTTTTGACAAGCTCTGCTTGTGTTTTGTAAAATGATGATAAGGGTCAAGTCATTATACTGCTTTTGCTTTGAATATCAATAAAGAAAGGATTTGAGTTTCCGTTTTATGTAGCAATACGTAACGGAACGAAGTATTACT
>CM031236.1:2083840-2151470 GCA_018340775.1 Taxus wallichiana var. yunnanensis | reverse complement strand
AATTTCAATAAAGATTTCATCATGTATTGTTATGTGTCGAAGAATACTCTTTCTGCCATGCTATAAAGAAGAATGATGAAGGTGTGGAAGAACCTATTTCTTTCATGAGATGTCCATTGAAAGAACATGGAAAAAATAGTTTGAGAAACATGACTATGCGATGGTCAAGGCAGTAAAATTTTTTAGGTTTTACATACTCAACTCGCATATGGTGGTGATGGTCCCCAACACTGCAATCAATTCCATCTTGACACAACAAGATCTTGGAGATAAAATAGGAAACTGGGTTGCAAAAACTCAAGAGTATGCTTTGGAAATCAAGCCCTCCGATTTGGTGTGGGGAAATGGTCTATGTAGATTGATTGTTGAAGATGAAGCCCTCAAATTCCAACACGGTGAAGATAAATACGCTTTCTCAAATTTATTTAAAGATAGCCCATAGGTCCTCTTCGTAACTACTAATGACGATTGGTACACGAGACATTTCTTATTACCTAACCTATGGAGAATTCCCTCCTCATCTTGACTATAAGAAAAGGAGAAAACTCAAGTTTAAGGCAATAATTTTTGATAAGGAAGCACGTGCTCTACAAAATAATTCTTGATGGATGCTTTCTCGGGTGCGTGGTCAAAGAATGACAAGAAAAAATTATCAAATCATACCATGACCAAGCATGTGGTGGGAATTTTTCAGCCATGGTCATTACACATAAGATCTATGAGGTATATATTATTGGCCAAGCCTCTTTTCGAGATACTCAATAGTGGGTTTCGATTGTGAAGCATGTTAACAATTCATTAGGAGACCATAGCTTGCAACACTACCACTCAGGCTAGTTTTCATTGAAGAACCATTTCAGCAATGGGGTTAAACTTCATTGGTGTTTTGAATCCTCACTCAAGCACGAGGCACACCTACATGCTCACAGTGATGGATTATTTCACAAAATGGGTGGAGGCCATCCCGGTAAATCAAGCTAACACCGAAACAGTATGTAAATTCATCAAAAATAATATCATAGTACCTTTTGTAGTGCCACAAAATATTGCATCGATAATTCTACATATTTTTCTTCAGGAATTAACTGAGTTATGCTATGGATATGGAATCTCCCTGTCCCATTCATCATATACTATCCATATGGAAATTGTCATGCCGAATCAAGAAACAAGAACATTGTGACCATTATCTGTAAGCTCGTAGATGAAATCCAGAGGAATTGGCACAAGAAGTTGTATGATGCACTATGGGTAAATAAGAACATAAATTCCTATTACATTTGAAATGTTGGCTCTCAATGGGAATAAGACAAATAATATAAGGATTCCAATTTGTTATATGGAATTGAAGCATAAATTCTATTACATTTGAAATGTTGGCTCTCAAGTCTCAGGGGAATAGAAGACAAATAATATAAGGATTCCATTGACCAAAGGATCCTATTTCTCAAGAAGCTGGAAGAGAACAGACTCTGAGTGGTTGACCATATCAGAGAGCATCAACTAAAGGTGAAGAATTTTTTTGACAAAAAGTCTAAAGCAAGAGAATTCAAAGTTGGAGATATTGTCCTACTATAGGAAAAAGGATAGAACCCAAAGGAAGCCATGGAAATTTTGATTCTTTGAGGCTTTTCCCATTCCAAGTCCGTGAATCTTGTGGTGAAAACATATTCCTACTCTCATATCTGGATGGAACTCCTTTGGAATTGCTTTACAGTGGGAAATATATGAAGTTGTATTATCAATGAAAGCGGGTTATCCACCACCTTATACCACATATTATTATTAGGTGTATTTTCCTTTCTATTTGTGTGTGTGTCTTTTCCTTTCCGTGTGTGTTATGTGTTTCCTTTCATTTTTTTGGTCTATGTGTGTTCTCTTATTTACTATCTCTCTCTTGTAAGTTGTACATGACTCCGTGATTTCAAATGGATAAGGTCTTAGTCGGTAAATTGTAAATTTAAGACTCAGGATTCTTCATGTCATGTCTTCACTATGCTCAGTCCATATCATGTCCCCAATCTAGAGCCGATTATTATTGTCAAGTGAATGTGTAATAGGAAAATTGATCATTTTTAGCATGACAATGATACCCCTATGTCGAAAATTTCAAGCTATATCCTTCCAAGGCACCCAGGGTATACCCAGTCACTCTAATTTCCTCCCAGTGGATGTTAACTCAGTCCCCTAGGTGAATTAGGAAAGTCAAGTCAAACCCATAGGTGATTTTAAGAGTTCTTGAAAATACTATTTTTGGACATTGTTGGGAGTGACTACCACTAACCTTCCCAAGATCAATATAACCCCCTTGAGAAAAACAAAGCGAGAAAAATCCAAAAAGAAGTCAATTTAAGTCCTAATAGCATCATGAAATTGTTTTTTGGAATATTTGGGAAGGATTTGGAGGAGTTGGGGCAGTTTCATCAAAAAAGGGTTCAAAGGCCTAGGCAATGCACAGGACCAAAAGAGCTAGTGAAATTCAGTAAGTGATTCTGGGAGCTATGGATGGATTTAGGAGATAAAAATACATCCTTTGAAATTTAATTCAAATCTCTACATGATGATGAAATCATAATTTTCACAACTCTTTAGTAATAGGTTTATAACTATTTTTTTCCATGCTTAGCTAGAGAGGAAGATCAAAAATATGATATTTCAGGGCATAAATGGATGAATCAAGTTATGAGACCCCCACCATTAGATTAAGAATCCCATTTTCAGTCAATTTCATATAAAAATTTACAAAACTTTCCATCGGGAGCTCAATTTATGACGTTTCATATTGCCATCAAGGTGAGCTTCTCGTAGTTAGTCAAATTTCAGTGAGGACACATGTCAGCTCAAGATCTGACACAATTTGATGTACCTTTCATCCCTAAAGATAAGGAAATGAGGGATAGTAAAATTCTCCTAGCCCCAATAATCCATCACGGTCACACATGGAACCCTTTGGATCGCCAGTTTAGCTCCCAGGTGCTTGTCGAAGCTCATCCCCCACTCGCTTAGATCGTGACAAGTGTCACATGGAGGTGTGATGTGAAAATTGATGACCCTTATGTCCCTTTGGAAAAGGTAAATGAAAATGCACCCATCCTCTTGAATCCCTTAGGTCATCCATGTGACCCTCTTAGTGTAATTTTCTATCCCTTAGGAGCTAGTGGAGCCAAATGCACAGTTGTTGGATGCCCACCAAGTGCTACATTGATGCATGATGTGTAAATTAATGTCCCTTTTATCCCTAAATGTTTAAATTACATAGGGAAAAATAAATTTTCCCAGCCCCAGGTATGCCTCTTGGTTCCTCATACGACCACTTTTAACCCCATGTGCTTCCAAAACTTTTGGGCCAAAGTACTTAGCCGTTGGATTTCTGCCAAGTGTCGCGTTGAGATGCAACGTGAAATATTACGTCCCATTAATCCCTTAATGCTTAATATACATAAGAGAAATAAATATTTTCCCTACCCTTGATGATTATTTTTGAATTTCTTTAAAATTGATACTTAGGCATTTTTCCTTGCCTTACTTCTTATTCAGACTCATACCTTGCCATAGCTCTATTCTTGATTTCACCCAATCCACCATTTCTTCTCTAAACCAGCTCAAAAATTTCAAACAAACCCTCAATCCATGAAAATACATAGGTTCTAGAGGTAAGATTTATCAAAAGGGTTGAAGGATTGAAGAATAGAAGGAGAAATGAAAAGGAATCATCTGAAAACCCACATTGTCGTAAATCAAAGATTCAGACATATCATACAAACAATGCATGAAAAGAAGAACAATTTTATATTTTGTTCTTAATTCTTGAAGGAAATGAAAACCTCACTTAAAAATATCCCTTGCGCTACATAAATTTATCGCGGTGAAGAAACCTCTCTCTCGGCTCAACGAAGACAAAATTTGGATTTCCGTCAAACCGGAAATCAATTTGAAGAGAAATTTCACCAGTAGAGCTAGAAACAAAAACCAAAAAACTAAAAAAAAACCTCAAATAGAGAAGAAACCTAGACCTGCAACTTTCAAGCTCCATTAATGGTTATCATGTCTAGAGTTGTCAGTCAGTCAAAAATTTGAAATTTAAAATCTCACAAACCGGTGATTGGGTAAGTCTAAGATTTTAGAGGAATGATATTGGGAAAAACCCATATTACAAAAAAATTCCTCCGTGATCCAACCACTAGAAGCTCACTCTCTAAAAATAACATTTCTTCTACATGGGAGACTACCATTTTGGGTAAGCCACCAACTGAAGAAAGCTGAAGGAGGCGGTGAACACAGAAGAGGTATCACAATCAAAATTCATCGAAATGGTCATCTCGGTCTAGAATTGACACTTAATAAAAATAGTAAGTGGTCTCATGAACACCTACTAAAAATAGAAAATTGGTCTAGAAGGTGAGAGGAACATTGGGAGAAATAGAAATTCAAGTTGCGATACCCAATTGAGTTTTGAGGAGCTGATTTTTCATACTTACTAAAAATAGTAAGTCATCTCATTAGCACTTACTAAAAATAGTAAGTCATTCTAGAGGGTGAATTTCATAGAAGGAGCATCCCAAGAGTTGAACATTCAAATTGGCAGCTGTAGTTAGATTGTCGTGTCGAGGAACCATGAAGTACAAATGGACAAGGGACAAAAGTTGGCACAACCTTTTGCTTCTGATTATGAGATAGAAGATAGTGATGTCTCATATATGGAATTCAATGATTTGAGGACCAGCATGAAAACCAAGGAAAGAGGAAATATTGAATACCAAGTATTCACAAATGGATTATTTGTAGCTACAAGACACCCCATGTCTGTACAAAGCTTTGAGTTAGTCTTGGCTTGTTCACACCACTATGAGTCGAAACATGAAAAAATTGAGCCAAAACGGGTAGGGAAATGGTGGTCATTAGTTCTAGAACCATCTCACTTTCTCTGAAAATTTTGACATCACCTAGCATGGTCATCATCTCAAAGGAAAGGGTTGTGCACGAGTGGGAAAAGATGGATGCCTACGTGCAAGGGGTTACACTAGGGTCATGGATGAAAACAAGGAGAAAGCCCTCAAGGATGACAAAGATGCTTTTGAGATGTGAGTTTCATGAGGAATATTTAGATGTAATTAGTCTCCTCAACATGGTGATGGGAGAAGTGAACACAAGAGGCTTCAGATCTTGGATGAGAATTTTCATCTTGACGGTGACTGAAGGAAAGTAGAGAATTGAATTGGGATAGATCATCAATGAAAATATTCATCTATAATTACTTTAGGTTCCCATGACAAATAATTTCCACATGAATACTTACTTGGTCTATTTTCTTGTTAGCTCAAGGTCATTCAAGGGATTTTCCCTCACACAAAACATTATTACCAAGGTCCCCGCATTTGAAAAACTCCCATGAGTTGATGATGGAGGAAATCCATACACACTTCACTCGAGTGAATGATGCATTCATGATGTATGTAGTCCAAACCTTGAGGGTGATTTGAAGGCAAGAATGTAACCATAAGTGGAATCCTTAATGAATAAATATGACTCTTTTTTCATATAATTCTTAACTTTCTCCTACCTACAAGTTTTTAGCTTTGACCAAGCTCGGTAAGGTTACCCAAGTACCTTAGTGATCACATTGTGCTATTTGAGCTCTACAGGTAGTTCATACAAGTAAATAACAGGCTCAGGAGCAAGAAAAAGAAGTTGATTTCATTCCCCATCTCTCTCGGGGTGTTCACATGTAAGAATAAAAATTACACATCTCATATGGAGGCGGCCTTCACACATTTGAATCTATACTCCTACATCACCAAGCTTGATTTTGACATTCGAGATGATCCTAATTCTTTCCACATCCCAGACTTGTGTTATGATCTGCAAATCAAAGACTATTGGGCCAATTATGTTGATGAATTTGAAGTATGGGAAAAGGATCATATGAGGATGACAGTCGATGAGATGAATAAATTCAAGTTCTCTTGGTATGAATATATTTTGCAAGATGATGGGATAGAGATGTATGATCCTGAGTATGCGGTGGTCAAGGTTTCTCCATTACCTCAAGTCAATTGAACGTTCACAAATTAGGAGATATAAAGGAACAAACTGATAAGGTGGTCAAGAGAATGAGGAATTAGTTCCAGAGAAAGAGAACCATGATCATCCAGTCACGAGGTATTCCCACAAACACAAAAAAATCTTCTTGGTAGTCGTTGTTAAAAGATATGGAAGTTTCTTCAAGTTCAAGTCACTTTGGAGCAAGTTCTAAATGAATATCCATATAATTGGAGACTTCTTCTCATGGAAAGTCATCAAAGAGAGCTAGGGAAGAAAAAGGATTGGTTCAACAATGCAATGGAAGAACTTGAGGCGAGAGATGCAAGAAGAATATCCAGTGATGACATAAATACAAGAAAAGGAAGAACATGCGAGTTCAATTCCCAGTCTTGAACCACCACGGGAGGCTTCACCTATTTTCAAAACTAATACCTCCCTCATTTAAGATATGTCTCCTCTTCCGAGTAGGGAATGATTGATGCACCTGTCATAGATCTTGAATCCGATGAAATGTTCCCATGGATGCAAGAAACAATATCACCCTATACTGCATTGTTCAACAAGTGGCAGCCCCTGATTTATCAGAAATTGCCTCATTGGCTAAGGGAAAGAAAAGTAATTTCACACACACATGGTCACAATTCTATAGCGGAGAAATAGGTAATTAATACATTGAATTATCGGCCAAAGGTGATCAAGTCGAGTGGACTAAATGACACTTTGAATGACTATGAGATGAGCACAATTAAACTAGGGCTAGCTACTCATGAAGGGGATTTGCACATGTATCAATAGTATTTTCTACTCACATGGTGGAAAGGAAAAAATAATATAAGAAGAAGATTGATGAGATAAAGGAACAGTGTGAACTCTTTCATCCTATGTGCAACATCTAGTTGATCCAAATGCCACAACAATTCCCATTGAAGAAGTTACACCCATTAGCAACTTCAATCCAAAATCTATCAAGAGGATGCATGAGCTCATGATGCAGGGGTGAGATGATAATGAATGCATCGAGTTAAATTTATGAAAAGGGAAACCCGGTTCTCAAGAGATAGTCAAACTCTTCGCCTACATGTGTGCAATCATGTGAACAGACGCGGCGCTTAGAGAAGACTTGGAGAAATAAAGGGATTATTGGGATCCTCTAGGTCAAGTGGTGAATTAAATGAGCAATAATTGCTTTTAGGAGTTTATTAGTAAGAAGGTTTTGACACCCCTTATGAAGACTTGTTGCTCAAGTGGAAGAGAGCCTTGTTAATCTTAGATTTGAAGCAATCGGTAGGGCCATTGCAAAATTGGAGGATAAAGAGGAACAAGTATACAAATTTCAAGATAACATCAACCACCAAATTTAGAATCTTGGAGTACCTACAATGGGAGAAGACACAATTTTTGATGCATTGATTGGGCCATTCAAGGAATATGTCAATAAAGAGACAGGAAATCTGTTATCCTTCACTAAGGACATTATACGCACATAAATTTACACATGCTACATTATTGGAAAATGGTTACAAAAGGTCCCCAATGATGATTCATGTCCTTTAAAAACGTGTTTTATCTATTAAAACCAAATTTTAGTTTATATTTGTAGCCTAGTATGTCTTACTTAGCCTCTACATGCTTTGTCCTAGCTTACCGCTTCATTTTCCTTTGTTTTTGTGTTTAGTGTCAAAACTACTGCCCTTCCTGGGCGGCTATTTTGTAACCACCACCCCGAGTAGGGTGGTGATCCTGTAATTACCACTTTGTGCAGGGTGGTGATCCTATGCACATTTTCTAGAATGTTCACTCGTGTTTTGTATGCGTGTAATTTAACTCCTATTCAGTTTTGGATGCATTTCTCGGTAAAATTTCCTAAAATTTTCTTGATTTGTTCATTTTTATTCCTCTTTCACTTGTGATTGTTTATTTCAGAGTTAATTTCCTTTTCATGTGATGATTTGGAATCTCATTTCTGCCAAGTGTACTTGTGTACTCTACAGCTAAGTTTCTATAAATTAATCACATGTTTTCAAGAAAATGGTTGGAGAATTATTTCGTGCGTGTTGAAATTGTTAAGTTATCTTCTTTCCTATTGGAAACTGAATATCCAATATCATTTCTATTTTTCTATCTTTCTTCCTCTTGCATTGTTCCATACTTGCAATTCAAGTTTCCCATTGCTCCAACACTTTCCTTCTATTGTTGTCATTGCATTCCCAACATCCGGACTCACGTGGACAAAGAAATTAGCTAGATAGATGAGCGGGGACCAATTACTACCCAACCTGGATTACCACTATTTTGTATTCCAAGTTGAACTTGTTATTTTTTTCCTTCATTTCTGCAAATTTTTCAATTTTGAATCATATTAATTCAAATCATTAATATCAAATAGAGTAGAGATTTTTTTTTATTTTTGTAATCATCAAGTAGTTATAATAGATCAGATCAGATTAGAAAGTCTTGTAAAGGCTCTCTTTATCATTGATAGGGAAGTTGTAGGATAAGAATAGCTTCTTTGAAGCTATGATTTCTTCTCGTGCCTCTGAGGTAGGATTGAGGGTTTTGTTAGGAAGGTTTCAATTAATTAATTACTTAGGTTTAGATTAATACAATTACACATGTAATTAACTACAGTTGGTTAATTGTCTATATTAGATTCATTTATTTAAATTAAAATATATATTTTTAGAATATCAAAAAAGAACCAAAAATATTTACTTTCATTAGATTAGTTGTTTTATTTCTTTGTTTAGTATATATCTTTGAAAATATCAAAAACATAGTGTAGATTTCCTTTGCTTAACTTAGTTTGCTTCATTACATTAATTCATTTATATTTTGCATGACAATTCTAGTCCCTAGAGAGCCTAGGGATTACATATTTAAACCAATAGTACCTTAACCAAATCTTTTGCTAGCACTAGTGGACATAGATCAAGGTTTTAGAATCCACATTTTATAAACAACTATGAATCCACAAACAATCACTAAACAATTAAGAGAGTTAAACACCGAAGATGAACCGTGTAGTATTTTTGGTCAAACCAACCTAACTACAAATTTCCCTAAGCATCAACATGGCCATAAAAGGACATGAAAGAGAGAAAACATTTGTATTTTATCCATTAGTTCCACAACCGGATGTAGGAGACCTTCTTATAGACATATATACGAGATTATGCATACAAGTTGATAGAACACCAGTGAGATATTTTGAGAAGATCATGCAAATCCTTGTTTTAAACGTAGAAGCTGAAAAATCTTACGAGTATTGGATAGTTGGAAACAAATTTTGATCATTCACATGACCATACAAGGACCCCAAAACCAAGAACATTTTGTAGTGATCCCACAATCCCACATCCAAACTAGTTAGAATTAATAATTGACATCGACACAAGTGTGCACACATTGGTTTTCCATACATCACCATTACCACCTAACATCGTGTCATAATTGAAATTTCCTAGATGAGGAAGCTCACCAAGCCCTCACATTCTTGACCACTCCCACCAACCGGATATAGGTTTTGTAAAACCATCCTCTCTCGTTCGTTCCACGACCTTATGCGGACATATTTACGAGGCTCCCATTGGTTTCCATGAATTTTACAACCAGTATAAAGGAAAAATATTTTGATATTGTTTGGAGTCTCCTTTTTCATCCTTTCTGATCCATCCATCTAACCCATCTAGGTTATACATGCTTTCATTGTACTTGACGAGAAAATCCCATTATTGTGAGTTGAAGACATTATATTGCCTTGACAACCTATCCATACCATTTATGCACACTTTCACCCACTACCACATTTTACTATCATTTAGCCATCCATATTTCCACATCGGTGCCTTGGCATAACCTCGGGGAGTCGAGTGCAGGTGAAGGCCAAGTGTATATTTTCATCTATACAAATTGGTGAACTTTGCATGTGAAGAGATAGTCTCTTTTCATTTCCACTTTTATTCACCCACTCTTCCTCTCTCCCATTATTTTGTGGGTATTCATATAACCCCCAAATATGTCGGGATAGAATGGATATGGCCGACCCATTTTGGATCTTGAAGTGGAAAACTATTTAACCCATCTTCATACCTCTCAAACTCATCCTCCTTAGGGGAAAATTATTGGCTCATCCCTTAGGATCGAGGAAATAGACCAACTTACACATATAAAAAAACTTGAACTCTCAATCTCTAATAACACAAATTTTACTAGAGATACGGGCTCATCTCCTTGGGTCTTGTTTAGACAGATGATCAGTTTTAGTCTTAGAATCTCCCACATTTATATGAGGAGTACTTAGCACGTTATTCCAAAAGTGAGAAACACTTATAAAACATGATTCAAAATTTTGATAGGCCACAAGGACTTGATGTCTTGCTTCAAAACAATACCACTACCCCTCCTATAAAAAAACATTCCTAGTGAGGGGTGGAAAAAAAATGAATAATTTATATTAGAATATCACACTCCTTAGAAACCTACAAAGGTTCAATAGCATACACTAAAACAAAACACCACACCATCAACATGTGAAGTCATATCGTCATTAGTGGATAAGGTTAAGGAATTGGAATTTTTCAAAATACTCAAACTTCATATATTAGGTAGGAAATATTACTCTTTATTCGCATAACTATGGCCAAGTGCCTATTCCACCAAATCCTCTTATTTACACAAGAATTTCTATCCCCAGGATCCTCTCACTGGGTTGGGTACCCTGGGTATCCCCCTCATGCCAAATAGACACCCACCACATGTACTATCAAAAGTGCGTTTCAAATGCCATACCAACTAGAAATGCAACGTTCCCTAGCTTTGTGCCTCCTAATCCATATAAAAATAATGTTCCCCCTTACATACACATGTATTTTAATGTGCCACGAGGGGACATGTACACTTACCTAGCACTTTGTATGGTTAGCCACAAGGGATTCCTTATGCCCCAACAAACGTATATGTTGCACCATACCAACAACCAATTCCACCTCCACCTCCCCAACAAGGATCATCAATGGTCGAGTCATATGTAGTAGGGACCTACTCTGAATATCTCAAGGATCCCTTGACTTCTCCATACAGAGTATCATGCTCCCAAGACCTCTACCAGACCTTCCAAAATTTAAAGGGGAGGGATATCCCAATGTGCACATAAAATTGAATGCAACGCCATTCGAGAGCTACTCTCATGGGAAGCACTCATTAGAAAAATATTCCATAAGAATTTATAAGGTATCACTCTCGATTGGTATTATAGGATACTGGAGGATTCAATACATTCTTTCAAGCAACTCATGTCTGAGTTTATTAAATCTTTTGACATGAAAAAATTGCTAAGGACAGGAATCAGAGAATTCATGCACATAAAACAAGAGCATAATGAGTTTGTCACACATTTCATCTAGAGGTGGTGGCAAGTCCTCTATTATTTAGTAAGCACTCCTAACATGGATCAAACGGATCTTTGTGATCTATTCCTTCACTCTCTTACCAAGGAAACAAAGGAAGAATTAAAAATATCCCATTAAAGAGATATAAAGAGGTATTGGAGGGTGCTCTCTGAATCAATAAAGCACCTATAGATAGTTGTTGAAAGACCTATAGAAAAAATGAGAGATTGATCACTCCTAACCAAGGTAATTCTAGTTACCCCAACAACACAAAAAATAATTAGGGACGAAAGGTCCTCAACAAGAATCATGGGCGTTATGACTGATGATGTTACCGATCAGGAAAAGAAGCCAAATGTTGTTAACACTCCCAACACAAACACTACCAACAACAATAAAAAAATGGTAATAACCATAGGAATAAAAAATTTACGCATATAATCAATGTTTTGGACTTGATCATCCTCAATAGCATCAAAAATAACAACAAAAACAAGTTCAAAAATTCTAGGTGTAAGGCCCTAGTGGTACCCAAGTGGGTACCCAAACCAATTCAAAATCAGGGGCAATGGGCTCCAAACTTCAATTATAACAACTAGGAATTGAACAATAGTCAAAATTTCAGACCACAATAGAATACAAACCAAAGACCTAGGGATTATGATCCCGATTTATACTACGGTTTTCATAGGGTTTGAGGTCATGATACAAGAACATGTCGTGATTGTAACAAATTTCTACAACATTTTCAGGAAAAAAGGCAAAGGTGGGTCTTTATTGATATGTTTTGGAAAACCATACAAAACCTACTCAAAACACTTATATGGGTCAGTGTCCCTTCAAAACACACTACTTAGGATATATAGTGATCATCTTCCCACACGTCCCAAAGATGGTAAGTTAGACCCTAATGGATTAAAAAAAGGTATCATGGTGGGGGCAATAATCATGAAGCTTCGACTTCATCAAACCCTTCAGTGGAACCTCCGTTGGATGAGAAAACTAGGATAGTGGGTATATCGAGATAGAGATTGAACCTAAAATAAATTTTGTCACTAGAACTAAATAGTATTCTTCTTAACCTATTCCAATTTACTCGTCTATATTGGATGATATTCGTGAGATTCTTGCTAATCGATAGGGGCTTATGACTTGATAAATGACCTAAAAAGACTTTTCTCACATCTCCTTCTTGAAATTGTTGAAGAATTCCCCTACTCATAGAGCCGCTTGTTAGAAGAATTGAGTCTAGCACATATGATCTACATCACTCCTCCTCCAGAAGCACATATAAACCATATAGAATTTGAAGTCTATCCTCCCCAAAAACGAGAAATAAATTTCATATTTGTATTTGATATCAGCAAAATTCCCACAAACATGTTGAAATAGCATGTAGAGGTGATCTGGCATTGTATTTATAGGTTTGGATTTACAATAACTATGTAAAGCATGTGATGATTGATGATGGGGAAATAATAAATATAGCCTCCTTTTCTTTTCTCTATAAGTTAGGTTATGGAGAAACCAATTGTTCTTCAATAAGAAACATGTTGAGAGGCTATGATAGCCTCAAAGAAACATCAATTGGAACCATAGTATTTCGGTCACCCTAGGACCCCTACGAGTGCTCTTTGAGTTCTATATTATAAACATGGAAACCAACTATAATATGATCATTGATTCCTTAGATACTGCTTGCATGAAGGTTATTCCCTCCACTTTGTTTTAAGAAGTAAGATTCTTACACTTGGGGAAGGTATTTATTGTACAGGGTGACCCAAATCCCTTCGACATACACCTAGCTAATTTTAAGAAGAAACCGGGGTGCATTCTAAGTTTGAGCTCTCAACAAACCAGTTAAACAAACCAACCAGTTCAACACCCAAAAGCGAAACTAGTTCACACAATGAAATTATAAACTACTAGCTTAATCAGGGGATTTATAATCAAGGATGAAACTACTATCGTAGAGATGGTATCGATAAAAATCACAAAAAATATAGTTGAGCTATTGGAGAATGATTTACCCATTCTCCTTCCATTTGATTCCATGGGCATAGGACATGCTCTACAACTCAACGATCTTCTATTGATGAAGTGCACATGGTAGAGGTTTAAGAATCGAGGGAATAAGATGCTAAGGATGATCCAACATCAATATTCCCAAGTGACTATTGGACTTGAACTATGATGGAGAAAAGTGTGATGCTTTAGTCCTCAAGTGTGATCCTTACCTCTCCTCGAGGAAGGTCATGTCTTTCACCTTCAAATTGAAATTTGAATGTATGAATAATAGAGAAAGTACGAGGATCTTCTTATTAGACTCGTAGTAGCGAAAAGGATGAGCCCTTGTAACATTAGGGTGTTAGGTGATTCACATTTAGTCACAAATCAAGTATCTGAGGTATATGAGACTAGGGTTGAACACATGCAACTCTATAAGACAACTTTCCTAGACTTGAGTAAGGATTTTGACTTTATTTCAATTGAATTTATACCCCATAATAAAAATTCCTTGTTGATTCCATAGCAAATTCTACTTCTCATTTCATTATGAGAAAATAGTTAGAAGGTACAAGTTTCATAATTTCATCTCACGCCCAAACCCTTAGTTCGTAAGATGCCAACAAATCCAATTTTGGCACATGTAGATGTTGAAAATTATCCCATAACCCTAGACTATGTATAAAATGATGAATCCATCCTAGGGTATCTTAATGCCTACATGGATTTACATCCTTCACACCATAAGATTGGATTTTATCTCATCCCTCACTCTTCCTCCTACTTTGGAGATCCCATAATGGAACCTTCCTCCTCATAAGATCTTGAGATTTGTGAGGTGGAATACGAGGAACCTAGAACTACCTCTAGTACCACTTGATTTTGAAGAGTGTAACCTCTTAGATAGAAGGAACAATTGATATTAACATTGGGACAGAGAAGGAACCAAAAATCTTGAAGTTAGGATCTTCTCTAACTCCAGAGGAGATAAAAATACACATGTAAATTCTTAAGAAACATTCAAAATATTTTTTTAATCTATAAGAGATGAAATAATTTCTCCTCACGTTATAGTTCATAATCTCATCACCAAACCAGATGCTAAACCTATTAAGAAGAAATGAAGACCCATGAATCCAAAGGTGGCTCTAATGGTCAAAGAAGAAGTCATGAATCTCTTACAGGTGGGATTTATCAAACCTATGGACTATCTAATGTGGGTATCTAATATAGTCCCCGTTCTAAAAATAATGGTAAGATTTGATTGTACATCAACTTCAGGACATCAACAAGGCATGCCCCAAGGACAATTTCCCATTACCTTCCATTGATGTCATTTTAGGCACAACAACTGGATATGAGTTGTTGTCACTTATGGATGGATTCTTGGGATACAACCAAATCGGGATCTCGAGGAAGATCATACCAAGACTACATTTATCACTCATAGGGGAACTTATCTTATTACGTGGTCATGTTGTTTGGTTGCAAGAATGCTATTGCCACATACCAACAGGCTATGACTTATATATTCATGATATCATTCATAATATTGTGGAATCCTATGTTGATGACCTTTTGGCTAAGGTCGAAATCATTTCAATCACCCTAAGGTGCTTTGCATCATCCTCTCTCATCTAATCGAATACAACATTACACTAAATCCTGAGAAGTGTGTATTCGGTGTGATGCAAGGAAAGTTATTGGGATACATCATCTCTTCATGAGGGATTGATGTAGATCCAACCAAAAATTGAGAAGTCTTAGAAATGATCCCACCATCAAATGAATTTGGCATTAGTTCCTTCCTTAGAAAACTCGGTGTAATCAAAGGTTCTTTCTGATTTGACCTTCACCATTCACACAAAAATAATTTATTGAAAAAGGATTGCTGCAACATTTGGATGGAAGAGTGTCATAATGTATTTGAGTTAGTTAAATAATTCTTACTATCGTATCCCACACTCATGCCTCCTAAATTAGATTGCCCCCTATTTTCATATTCAGGGTCACAAATGTGTCATTAGCTTGCATGCTAGATAAAGAAAATGATGATAAACGAGAGCATGTAGTTTGATTCATCATCCAAATGTTATTCGACTATGAGAAACACTATTCACAGGTAGAGAAATAATGTCTAGCTATATCACAACGCAATGGTTAAGACACTATATGATTAACCAAGAAATGAGGTCATTATTAAGAGACACTTACGAACGTTTATAGCTTTTTATCCAAGAATGATGGAAGTTTCAGTAAATATGATGGGTGAGTTTGAGTTAACATTTGTTAACTAAAATTTCGTCAAAGGACAAATTATACGGATTGGTTTTTGACAACCCATTAGATGGAGGTGATTTAGTTAACATGGATTTCCCTAAAAATGCATATACTATGTCAAAACCAAGCCTCCCATATTTGCGTGTCCATGGCATTCTTATATATTAAATTTTTTATTGACCACGCATATCCTAGAGGATAAAAATCACAATAGATAAGGCGACTATTCGTCATATTTTATTAAATACATAATCTTAGAACAAGTGCTTTGTCACAGAAATTTCAATGCAATGTTGTTGAGATGTGTCGATGAGGAAGAATAAGAGAATATTTTCTATGAATCCCATAGAGGGTATGTGGAGGTCACTTCGAGAGGCCATGCCACCACTCGAAAGATACATCGAATGGGCTATTTCTAGCCCACATTATAACATGATGCAAGTAGAGTATGTGCACAAGTGTCATAAATGCCAAGAGTTCTCTCACAAGATCCATATACCTACATAGTCTCGTAACCAATCAAAACACCATGGCCCTTTTCCACGTGGGGCCTAGATTTTATAGGGGAACTCTCCCCCCCATTAACATACGGTCATAAATTCATAATCATGGCCATTGTATGCTTCACCAAGTGGGTAGAAGCAATGCCTCTTACCACCATACTAGGATGTGTAATCAAAAAGTTAATTTTGAACTAGATTATCTATAGGTACGGGGTCCCACAAGTCATTATATCTAATAATGGCATATCTTTCAAGAATGAGGAAGTGTGTGAATTATGTGAAAGGTTCAAAAAAATCATTAGACAGATTGTTTCTACTACCCTCAGGCCAATGGACAAATTGAGGTGACAAACAAGATGTTAAAGTCCATTCTCCTTAAAAATGTCAAGGAGAACAAACAATATTTGCACTTAAAGTTATTTCCAGCCTTATGGTCCTATTAAACATTGATATGAATGCTAATAGGGGAAACCCATATTGTTTGGTATTCGGTTAAGAGGTGGTGTTACATTGGAAATTGAATTACCTAGTCTCTGTATCTCACTATAAGGAATTTTGGGAGAAGAAGGCTATCGAGAGGCATGAATCTCTCAATTGGAAAGCCTTGATGAAGCTCGACTTAATGTTGAGCAATGACATAGAGCTTACATTGACCGGATGTGCCGGTAATATAACAAGAAAGTCTATGAACATGACATATGTGAGGGAGATGTGGTATGAAAACTTGATAGTTGAATAGACAAAAACCAACTAAGGAAAGAAGTTCGAGGCCTAAATGGTTAGGCCCATATCGAGTCATAGAGGACTATAAAAATGGTGCATATCACTTGTGTACACTAGAAGGTGAGGAATTTGGTGAATCATTAACTCTCTTCACCTTGAAATATACTACGCATAATCCACCAACATTTCCATATGTATATTACTCCATTTGCATAACATTACCATCTATTAAGCTCATTCTATAAAATTGGTAATCAAGGAACTTATTTTTAAGTAACTTTCAAAAAATTATATGAAACTTTGGTAATCTTTCAAATCATATCCCTTCACACATTCATGATATTATCATCAACACTCCAACATGATAAGACAAAATTTTGACACTAATCGTACCTAGGCCTTCATACTTGGTTCTACCTATAGCTTTCTTCTAGCATAGTTGTAGGTTCCTATAGTCAATTATAGAAGCTTCATGATGTCATATCTTTCCATAAAAATCCTCTTTGGTGCAAGAATATTCTAAATTTTTTTACCATGGGTGACATTTTTGTTCGCCTATCTCAACCTTTGTTGTTAAGCCCCCACATCTTACTAGTTACGTGGGTTGAGGTTAGGGGAAAGATTTCCTTCCCAAAAGTACAAACCAAATTTCAAAAACAAAAAAAAATTATAAATTTCAAGTCAAAACCAATCAAAATTTTCATTTACAGACTTCCTTGTCCCACCAACCTTTGGTGATGAGCCCACGCCTCTTACAAGTGGTGTGAGATTGGGAAAGGAGGGAAGTGTCATTACTCACCTATGCCTTGTCCTTAGTGATGAGCCCATGCTTCCTACTAGTAGCATGGGGCAAGGTGTAGGGGTTATCTAAAAATAAATTAATAAGTTAAAGTAATTTCATTCAATAAAAGTTCTTTGAAAATTTTAAATCCCAAGAAAAATGAATTAGATGTGCATGTTCCAAAAGAGAGTTAAAACCTTAAAACTAGATCATGTCAATCAAGAGGCCATCTTAAGATCTAAGTCTAGATAAACTTACAATCAATCACAATTTAGGGTGTGTATTAAGTGTATTCGGGGGTTAAGTTGTTGGTTCCCAATTGGGTTTATGTCAAAATCATGTCTTTCTCTCATCATTACCATCTCTATCAAAACTATACAATTCGTGTCCCTCACGAATCTTCATTGTTTAGCCCTCACATCTTATAGATTACATTGGGTTAGGAGTGAAGTAAATTAATTTTATCATCATATCATTATTCATCAAACATTTCCAATAAAAAATAATAATTTCTTAAGAATACTTGAAAAGCTAAAGTTGAACATTACATTGTGTCATCATATATCAACATTGTAAAAATAAAATAAAGAGAGATATCATTTTGTTAGCATACATCATCCATTACATACATTCTAAAGAGAATATAAAATTAGAGATTCTAAACATCTAGAGTACACATATGAAGTAGACCAAAAATGAAAGTCAACTCTATGCAAGGAATAGCCAAACCAAAAATAAGTGTGTGTGTGTGTGTGTGTGTGTGTGTGTGTGTGTATCATGGAGTAAATTTTAAGTAGAATGCCATCATGCACTAGGCATGTTCAAAACACTCTCAATGATCCCAAAATACATTATATATATATTTGCCTCAAAATATGGCAACGAATAAATAAGTCTCAATAGCCTATCAATCCCTATGGGATCCCTGAGAAGGTGCATGCCTAAATCTAGTACTCCTACTATGACTACGACATCGTGAATGCACTGAGTGGTGTGAGTGGTTGTGAGTACAACCACTGGTTGTGGTCTCACTTCATGATTGGCTTTGTCTCTCTCTCTCTCTCTCTCTCTCTCTCTCTCTCTCTCGGCTACCTCATAACCCGTAACCCTCATCTTCAGATCAAGAATGGTCTCTGCCACCTTCTAAAGAGGCTCAAAAAATGTCATTGTGGTAGCTAACTTCCAAAGGCTGTCCCACATCCTCCAACAGCTCCACTCTATTCTTCCCGTAGGAAGCATCAAAGTATCCATGCCAACTCGATCAATAAGATCTCGCCACTCCTAAGTAGTCACTGCAAAACAAAGAAACAACGATAATTTAGAAAATAAATAATAATAATAATAATAGAAATACGATACATAGTGATTAACATTTCTATCTAACAAGGTCAAGAAAAGAGTGTCCATATACTCATATATCTAGGCATTTATGTAAGGTCCATTTGCTGGTGTAGATGGTGTAGTTATTGTAGGTGCATGTTGTGCCTCTCCACCTCCCCTGAGGCATCTAGGTGTCCCATGACCAATTCCTAATCTCCTCCTTCATCACGAGGAAGTGGATCCTCAGAAACTAATATTTCAATATCTGAATCCACCTCCTCTCACTCAACCATGGATATCTCCTAAGTATCATGCCACTCAATATCACTATCATCCCCATCCCCCTCCCCTCTCTACATGAGTCTCCTCACCTACCTCCTCATAATTCTCCTCCCCATCTCCACCTCGGTCTAGAATCCATCTCAATAGGTACCTCCTGCTCCTCCCCTTTGTTATCGGGTGCATCCTTGAGTAGGATAAGTGGTGTGGGCTTAGCTTCCTAATGAGAATGGACAACCCATCTCACTACAATAAGAACTCTTAGTGTCACAATGGTCCAACCATGATTACATTTAAGACCACCACAAGAATCACGACACTCCTATAAAAAATTGACATATGAGGAATAACATCAATGTATGGTAGTCCAAACTATTGGGGAATCGGCCAAATGAATTAATCTCCACCTTCCCCAATATGTCAACTAACGACCAATGGTGGTATAAGATATCACTATGCTATCCTCCTCTCCCCATACTCCTACCATGTCATCAGTACAATGTAGCAATAAAATTGGCGGCATACAAGGAAGCCATTGGCTGATGTGGCAACCTAAATGCGACATCCCTATCCACCTGTAGCCCCGAAAACCCCTAGAACTCAAAAATTGCCTGCACTCTCACTTGAAATAGTCACCATGGGCCTAGAGCTCAAAAATCGCTAATAGGATATGTGCGAATGAATAAGAAAATGAATTGTATTATTGATATATATATATATATATATATATATATATATATATATATATATATATATAATTTTAACTCTTTTTAAGTGTATGTGACCATAGGTATGGAGCGTTGGTAAAGGTATACCCTTATCCCCACGCAAATGGTAAGTCCTCTTGTCATTTTAATTTAGCATTTATTTTTTATATTTTATCTATTTGCACTTGAGTTTTCTTTTCATCTTGTAGGTAGCGAAGCATGGATGACAACATTTTGGCACATGGGTGTGTAAGGTATAGTTTCTAACTCCCCATTTCGGGAATGTAATACTCGGACTCTATGTTTTACGCCTCTTCATGGCTAAAACGCTTCTCGAGGGGGAAATATGTACACACCCAAATTTGCACATGCTACATTATTGGAAAATGGTTACAAAATGTCCCCAATGATGATTCATGTCCTTTTAGAAGGTGTTTGAGCTCCTAAAACCTACTTGTAGTTTATATTTATAGCCTAGTATGTCTTACTTAGCCTCTGCATACTTTTTCCTAGCTTCCCACTTCATTTTCCTTTGATTTTGCTTTTAGTGTCAAAACCTCCACCCTTCTGGACAATGATTTTGTAACTTTCTTTCGAGCATGGCAATAATCCTATAATCACCGATCTGTGCAGGGTGGCGATCCTATGCGCATTTTCCAAAATGTTCACTCGTGTTTTGTACACGTGTAATTCAACTCCAGTTTAGTTTCTGGACACATTTCTCAGTCAAATTTCCTAAATTTGGGATTTATTTGTTCATGTTTGATTCATCTTTCACTTGTGATTGTTGATTACATACTTAACTTCTTCTTCATGTGATGATTTGGCATCTCATTGTTGCCAAGTGTGTTTATGCACTCTACAACTAAATTTCTATAAATTAATCACTTATTTTCAAGAAAATGGATGGATAATTATTTTGTGCATCCTTACAATTATTAAGCTACCTTATTTCCTGATGGAAACTGAATAGCTAATCTTAGTTCTATTATGCTATATTTCTTCCCCTTACATTGTTCTAAACTACTAATTCAAGCTTCCCATTGCTCCAACGCTTTCCTTCTATTGTTGTCACTACATTCCCAACCTCTAGAATCACGTGGACATGAGGAACTAGAAATATAAATGAGGGGAACAAGTACTACCCAACTGGATTACCATTGTTTTGTATTCCAAGTTGGACTTGTTATTGTTTTCCTTCATTTCTGTAAATTTTTCGATTTTGAATCATATTCATTCAAATCATTCATATCAAATAGAGTACATAAATTATTTTATTGTTGTAATCATTAAGTATTTATAGTAGATCATATCAGGTTAGAAATTCTATGTAAAGGCTCTCTTTATCATTATTAGGGAAGTTGCAAGAGAAGAATAAATTCTTTGAAGCTCTGATTTCTTCTCATGCCTCTAAGTAAGGATTGAGGGTTTTGTTAGGAAGGTTTCAATTAATTAATCGCTTAGGTTTAGATTAATACAATTACACAAGTAATTAAATACATATTCATTTATTTATATTTAAAGCTTTGTTTTTCAAAATATCGAGAAAATAACCAAAAATATTTACTTTCATTAGATTAGTTGTTTTATTGCTTTATTCAATTTATATCTTGGAAAATATTAAAAACATAGTGTATATTTCCTTTTCTTAAATTAGTTTGTTTCATTAGATTAATTTAATTATATCTTGCATGACAATTATGGGCCCTAGAGAGCCCAAGGATTACATATTCGAACCAATAGTACCTCAAAGCCAAATATTTTGATAGCACTAGCAGACATAGATCAAGGTCTTAGAATTCATGTTTTCCAAACAACTACAAATCCACAAAAAATCATTGAATATTTAAGAGAGTTAAACATTGAAGATGACAAAGCGTATGAGTTTTGGTCAAACCAACCAAACTAAAAATTTACCTAAGCACCTACATGACCATAAACAGACCTAAAAGTGCGAAAATATTTAGCTTTGATCCATTAGTTCCAAAACTGGACATAGGAGACCTTTTTACTATCATAGATAGGAGTAAAAATACAAGTTGCTAGAACACCGGTGAGATATTCTGAGATGATTACGCAACTCCTTGTTTTAAACATAGAAGCTGAAAAAGCTTATGATTATTGGATAGTTGGAAATAGAGTTTGATCATTCACATGACCATACAAGGACCCCAATAACCAATAAAATTTGGTAGTGATCCCGCATTCCCACATCCAAAATCGCTAGAATTAATCACTTACATCGACACAAGTGTGCGTAGATTGGTTTTACGTACATCATCATTACCAATCGAAACAATTGAATGTTCGGATGAGGAAGCTCGCGATTGCTTTCATTTTAGAACATTCCTACTACCCACATCTAGGTTTCGTGAAACCATCCTCTCTCATTTGTTCCATGACCTTTTAAGGACATATTTACGAGGCTCCTATTGGTTTCGCACAAATTTCATGGCGGTAGAAAGGATTTTCATAGAGCTCATTATTGATTTGATTCTCTATGTTTCCATCCTTTCCGATCCATCCATCCAACCCATCCAAGTTAGACAAGATTTCATTGCACTTGACGAGAATATCCCATTATTGTGATTTGAATACATTGTATTTCCTTGAAAACCTATCCATATCATTTATGCACACTTCCACCCACTACCACATTTTTCTATCATTTACCCATTCATATTTCCACATCATTTGCCTCAACATGACCTCAAGGAGTCGAGTGCAAGTGAAGATCGCATGTCGATTTTCATCGTATAAAAACCTAGAGGTCCTATCAAATATTTGTGTCACCATTGCACTCATCACAGAGAAACATCCATCATGGTTCGAGAAATGCAAAGATATCAATGGTGTGTATGACAGGTGGATAGAGACTCTAAGATGTGTTCGCATTCCTCACACCGACAGAGTGGAACTTGTAGTGGCTCATCTCAACAAATAATTTGGAGAATCAAAGGCCTTCTCAACAATGTGAGGTGGAGACTAGGTAGGGAGCAAGATCAAGTCCGATGGAGCAGCTCATTCTTCTACATAATTCTCCTTCTTTCGTTTTCCTTCTCTCTCTCTCTTTCTCTCTTCTCTTCCCTCCCAACGTTTTCTCTCTTCAATGTTATAATTTCGTGTTGGGGTTTTTAATTTTGATATGTAATTAAGTGACTTTAGAAACATAATGTAAAATTTAAGTCACCTTGTTTATTAAAAGGGACTTAAATATTTGATAGGAATATGAACAACCTAAAGTCAAAATTAAAGCATGTGAAGAGTCACCAGGAAGATGAAGAGTTGTTTCTCTTCTATAAATTGTAACAAGCTCCTCATTTGAGGGTCTTCTTAGTCTTCTTAAATTTCTTATAATTCTTAGTTATTTTTCTAAATTCATGAGAGAGAGATCCTTGTGAAGAATCAAAGAGTTAGAAAATTTCTTCCATTCTCATACTATGTACAATTTCTACTTGAGCATTAATGTAAGAAGGAGTTTCTAGCCTTTTTTACCAAGGAATTTATTGATACTTTGTTTTCATTAAATTTTAATTGGTCTTGTTGTTATTTGCAGTATTGTTTCTTCTAATTCCAATGCATGTGATGAAACTTCTAATTGATGTATGCAAGAATTTGATTTTCTACTTGCAACATTAGTTTCTCTTATCTAACATTCTCACTCCCTTTCCCGCTCTCCTAGAAAATTCCTCCCTTGCAGATATCTACAAGCTTTTTTCTGTAGGGTCAATGGAGTGCCCTTGTTGGATCCATTGTTGGTCGTCAAATAGGACTTTACGAAGAGCACCAGTCGGGGGACAAGAAGTCCCTCCTCTTTAATGGGAGAGGTTCCCTTATTCAGAAACGAACCTATTTACAAATATACAAAACATGATTTTGGTTGAAATTGGATATTACGAAAGTGTTTTCTATAAATATCATTAATTACAAAAGGAATAAGGAATGAGAATACGAGAATGAGCGAGAAAGGCAACATGCGAATTATAGATATGAGTAATTATTTATGTATGTGAAGTTACAGTGAATTGAAACAAGATCATTTGTATCATATAAATAAGATGGAATTTAAAGACACAAAGTTCTATAAATAACATCTGCCAGAACACAAAGTTTCTTAACATAACACAGACAAATGATCTTCACAAAAATTAAATGAAAGCTTGAGGATAAAAGAGATCGGATAGACAAAGAATGGAAAGCCCATCTGTATTGATTTCTTTATGATCTATTTACACTTTGTAAAACAAGCCAAGTTCTTCATGTTAGCATAATTTAGCATAGGCATATTTATTGCATTTTATTGCATTGTCTTTTATTTAATAATGTGCAACATGTGCACTCTAGTCTAGTGACTTGCATTCAATATTGTTATGTTGGATAACATTCAATATTGGTATTAGTAGTAATTACATGTGCATGTGAGATGGGTCTTATCATCTCGTAGTTGGTGTCTGCTAGGGTGTCATGTCTATCCATATGAGGCTATCTAATATCTATAAATATTACAGCTCTTGCATTGTAATGTAATCTGATTTCATGATCAATAATATTTGTGAGGCTTCCGTCCCTCTTTGGTCATTGCAATCTTATTCTATTCTATCATTTGGTATCTAAGCTATACCATTATTATCATTTGGTATCAGAGCAGGTTCTATCCAAGCAAGGTTGAAGAGGAGCACTATTGGAGAGGATCCATTGGAGAAGAAGATCTGCATCAAAGGAGAGCCATTGAAGCATCCCGCAGCCTCCATTCCTCCCAAGCATCCATCAACTAAAATTTGACCTATCCACTTATTTGGAAGGTAAATTTTTTTATTAGTCATTGGCATAGCCAATTGATCTAACATATTGGTGGAATATTTCAGATTTGGAGATCTTAAAAAAAAGGAGAAAGATCTTGGAAAAATTGCAGATCTAAAAAAAAAAAAAAAAGATTTGTGAAAAAAAAAGATCTTAAAAAAAAAAAAAAAGGAGAGAGATCTTGAAAAAAATTGCAGATCAAAAGAAAAAAAAAAAAGATGATCAAATATAAAAAAAAATCAGATCTGAAAGTGGAGGTGTGAAGAATTCGGGAGCAAAGGTTGAAGCAGTCCCGTCAACAAAATTCCAGCAGATAGCTCTTAGAAAAAAGACGTAAATTTTTCATACTGATATCGATTGATATGCCATTTTTTTTTATGGAAAGATAAGGAGGCGCACAACTTTGTAGTTTACATCATCTTCAGATTCGGCCTCTACATGTGACGAAAAGTGCATGCAAGTCCAATCATTGTTTTTCTAAAAAATCGAGATCTAGTGTAGTAAATTGGTAAGATCTCAAAAATAAGATTCCGATTCTTCTGAAATTTTGTGGGTTTCAAGAAAAATATTGTATGATGCTGCTGTAAAAATTTTAGAAAAACCTAGATCACGGTTTGTGAGAAAAGGTGAAAACAATATTCAGATTGTTTGTTTGGATCTTGGGAACAAACAGGTCAGCGGTTCAATTCCCACTCTCTCCATATTTTTTCTTAAATTATTTTTTGGAAAATTTGGAGAAATTACTAAATTTTGGGAGATTTCTAAATTTAGAAGCTCACCAAACACATTTAGAGCCACCGCTAAATTTAGCGGAAAAACACCTATTGGGGGTAAAAAATATTTTTGGCCTAAATTGTGTATTTTGTGATTCTAGACCCTTTTTTGTAAAGAGGGGGGACACAAAAACTTCATTTTAATGTACTTTGAGAGGATGTTGTACTAATCTTGGTGCATAAAGTGAAAAAAAAAAGTGCACATTTTTTATTTTATGTTTGGTTCTATCACACGAGATCTTTGATCTCATAGCAGCGTTCGGTATATACGGTGCCTCTGGGAAGCGCTTACGGGTGATGTCGTCGCGACTACTACTGCACTTAACACCTAACACATTTGCCAAACGTCATCGGGCATTGACCTATAAAATTAACGGGAGTAATAAAGACACAATACACACACATTTGAGTCCTCCCATCCGTTTGTGCTTGCCACAAACCCCTCTCTATCTTGTCCCTAAGTACCACGTACTAAATTATTTCACTTGTGTTAACACCTCTTTCATTGACGGGTATATTGAAAGGGTGATCTTCTTCCACGTACCGACGGGTATATCGGAAGGGAGCGTATATAGAAAGGTTTGGTATATCGGCCTGACGGTATATTGAGAGGGAGACCATAAACCTGGAGTGATAAGAGCCTTACCTTTTTCAGAAATTCAGATTGTAGAAATGGGTGCACAAGCACCAAAGTTCTTCTTTCCAGATTCACAACTGCTTAGAGGAGACAACTATGCTACATGGAAACCGAAGATCAAGGTGTTACTTGAGTTTGAAGACCTATGGACAGTTGTAGATGGACAAACAACAAGATCACTTGATGATGGAAGACAACAAGTTCAATTTGATAGGGCCAATCAAAAGGCCAAGTTGATCATCTTGTTTAGCATAACAGACGATGTGCAACCCCACATTAGAGATGCCACATCGGCCAAGGATGCATGGGATAAGTTGAGCACAGTCTATGAGGCAAAGAACAAGAATGCCATCCTCAACCTACTATCACAACTGCATACTCTCAAGTTCAAGCACAATGAGAAGGTTGAAGTTTTTTTTAGACGAGTTGCTACTTTGAGGGCATCTCTATTGGCATTGGGAAAAGAGATAAGTGATGAAGACCTCGTACCAATTGTGTTGCGAGCACTTCCTCCTTCCTACAGAATCTTTGTGACAACTATCAATATGAGTGAACACACAGTCACCTTTGAGAAGTTGGTCAATCTACTCCAACAAGAAGAGGCAATGAACAACAAAGATCAGGAAGATGAGCAAGCACTATCTTCCAATCATAAAGGAAAGGGAAAATTTCAATCCAATCACAAGAAGTCCCAACAAAACCAAAGTCAACGAGACAACACCAAGAAGTGTCCCATTTGCAATAGAGGGGGACATGACATCAAAGATTGTTGGTACAATTCCTATAAAAAGGGTTCATCAAGCAATTCAAAACCCAATAACCATCAGGGTAACAATAATTCAAATAAAGGGAAGTCCAACAACAACAACAATCAAGGGCAGAAAAATGGTAATTGGCAAAGAAAACCCAAACAACAAGGGTACATTGCGAACATGAGGATGATTCAAATGAAGGACACCACATGTATTCTGCTCAATTTGATGAAGAAACCAAGTCCACACAAGATATCTGGTATGTTGACTCGGGTGCAACTCGACACATGCCTGGGCCGAGGATTGGTTCTACACACTACGTGACTCACCTAATAAGAACCATGCGTCATTAGGTTATGAATCATCATACGGTGTCGAGGGATTGGAAACATTTCACTACCTCTTGGAAAGCATATGTGTAAAATCACAAATGTATTGTATGTACCTAGGTTGACCAAGAATTTGCTATCAGTTAGTCAACTCCTTGATCACAACTTGAAGTTGGATTTTGACAGTAATAATGGAGAAAAAGTGTGCTTGATAAGAGATAAGTCAAGAGGTTCCAAGATTGTAGCAAGAGCCTCCAATGTGGGACGCATGTTCCAACTTGATTTTGTCCACAAGGATGATCAAGCTCTAGCCACAAGGATGATCAAGCTCTAGTGGCCAAAGACACACAATCTGCAGAACTATGGCATCGTAGATATGGTCACATCAGTTTTGGCTATCTCCAAACACTTCAAAAGGGAAACATGGTGAAAGGATTGCCTACACTCAAGCACAACACTGACAAGTGTCACAATTGCCTAGCTGGAAAGCAACACAGAGTACCCTTCCAGAAGAACACATATAGAGCTAAGGGAAAGCTTGATTTGGTGCACACCGATCTTTGCGGGCCCATGCAACCAAGTCATTCTGGATGTCAATACTTCATGCTTTGTGTTGATGACTACTCAAGAAAGATGTGGATATATTGTCTAAGAAACAAGAGTCAAGCCTTTGAGACATTTCAGAAGTTCAAAGCACTTGTTGAGAATGAAGTTGGTCGCAAGATCAAAACTCTCCACTCAGATCGAGGGGGGGAATTCACAAGCAATGAGTTCAAGACTTACCTAGAAGCTCATGGGATTCGTCGACAAATGCCTCCTACTCACACACCACAACAGAATGGTATAGTTGAGAGAAGGAATCATACTATCATGGAAATGGTGCGATGTATGATTGACGACTCAGGTTTAACAAAGACATTTTGGGTAGAAGCTGTAAGAACTGCAGTCTATTTGTTGAATAGAGTGCCCACAGTAGCTCTTGAAGGAGTGACACCTCAAGAAGCATGGTCAAATCGGAAACCATCAATTGCACACCTAAGAGTATTTGGGTGTAAAGCTAGCATGCACATACCCAAGAAGAATAGGAACAAGTTGGATATGAAAGCTGAGAAACTGATATTCATTGGATACAGTGAAGAAGCACTTGAGTGCAATTATGGGATCGAAAGCAAATAAAGTATACACAAGTAGGGATGTTGAGTTCTTTGAGAAGAAACAAGTAGATGCTCCACTCAACGACTCAACAAACATGCAGAATACACCTCTTGTGAAGACAGAATTTGATGTTCCCACTGAAGATGACAGTGATGAATTGGATGATGGTGAAAACTTGGATCCACCACAAGCCAATGGAACAGCTAATAAGTTACCTAAATGGTATACTCAATTAATAAGAGATGTAAATTTGGATGAAGCACCTAGCACATCGTCCAATCCTGGACCTAGAACTCATAGTCAAGCTTGTGAAGAGGTCAATTATGCCCTAATGAGCAGAGTTGTTGAAACAGTTGAGCCATCTACAGTTCAGGAAGCCCTACAATCAAAATCTTGGAAAGATGCCATGGATTCAGAGTATCAGTCAGTGATGAAGAACAACACATGGCAACTTGTCGACCTTCCACCAGGGAAGAAACCCATTGGATGCAGATGGATATTCAAGACTAAGTACAAATCAGATGGGACTATTGACAAGTATAAAGCAAGGCTTGTAGCAAAGGGGTATGCACAACAAGAAGGCATTGATTATGAGGAGACATTTTCTCCCACAGCCAAGATCAAGACAATCAGGATGATCTTTGCTCTAGTTGCACAATTTGGTTGGAAAGTCCACCAAATGGATGTGAAAAGTTCCTTTCTTAATGGAGATTTGCAAGAAAAAGTCTATATGACTCAACCAGAGGGTTATGTAATACCAGGAAAAGAGATGATGGTATGCAGACTCATAAAATCTCTATATGGCCTAAAACAGGCACCCGGGCATGGTACATCAAAATTGATGAGCATCTCATAAGTCATGGATTCGAAAGGAATCCTTATGACCCCAATCTCTACCTCAAAAAGAAAGGGGGGGAGATTGTCATTGTGGTTGTTTATGTCGATGATCTAGTCATTACAGGTAGTTCTGTGAAGATGATCGATGCAATAAAGAAGGATTTTAATCGATCATTCGACATGACAGATCTCGGGCTCATGCACTATTGTCTTGGGTTGGAAGTATGGCAAAAAGAGAATCATATCTTTGTGTCGCAGTTGAAATACACCAAGACAACGCTCGAGAAATTCAGGATGATGGACTGCACTCCTATTGCTACACCTATGGAAGCGAGACTTCAGTTATCTCGTTCTGATCCATCACCACTGGTGAATGCAACTCTCTATCGGCAATTGATTGGGAGTCTCATTTACCTGACATATACTAGACCAGATATCAGCTTTGCAGTCAGCTATTTATCACGCTTCATGCAAGAACCGAAAATATGTCATTGGAAAGCAGCAAAGAGAATACTAAGATATCTAAAAGGCACAGAGTTGACCTTGGTCTAGAGTACAAGAAAATGAAAATTTCTTCTTGACGGGATATTGATTCGAGATCATCGGGAAACATGGATGATAGGAAGTCAACATCAGGCTTCATCTTCTTTATGGGATCTGGACTGATATCATGGGGAAGCAAGAAACAGAACTTTGTTTCTCGCTCTTCTACAGAAGTAGAGTATCGAGCTGCAGGTGAAGCTATTTGTGAAGCAATATGGCTACGCCGAATACTGGAAGGAATTGGTCTACCACAATGAAATCTACTCCAGTATATGTTGATAATGAAGGAGTTCTAAAGCTTGTTCGCAATCTAGTATTTCATGAGAGAACCAAGCATATTGAAGTACAGGTTCATTTCATACGTGAGCATGTCTTGAAGCACAACATACAGCTCCATTTCTGTCCTACAGCTGAACAGAAGGCAGATGTTTTCACTAAGTCACTTGCACGTGACAAATTCACACTGTTCAGAGAGTTCCTCTCCACTTCATTGGAAACTATGCAAAATTAAGGGGGGGAATGTTAGCATAATTTAGCATAGGCATATTTATTGCATTTTATTGCATTGTCTTTTATTTAATAATGTGCAACATGTGCACTCTAGTCTAGTGACTTGCATTCAATATTGTTATGTTGGATAACATTCAATATTGGTATTAGTAGTAATTACATGTGCATGTGAGATGGGTCTTATCATCTCGTAGTTGGTGTCTGCTAGGGTGTCATGTCTATCCATATGAGGTTGTCTAATATCTATAAATATTATAGCTCTTGCATTGTAATGTAATCTGATTTCATGATCAATAATATTTGTGAGGCTTCCGTCCCTCTTTGGTCATTGCAATCTTATTCTATTCTATCATTTGGTATCTAAGCTATACCATTATTATCACTTCCTCTCTTCAAAATGGCGTGGAGAGGCCATTATAAAACTTACAAATTAGTTATTCTTTGCAACTAATTCTTTTAACTAAATATTAGTTAAGGATTGCCAATCACAATACCTCAACTTATTACAATGAATCCGAGAAAAGAATTAGAAAAGAAGAGAAGAATAAGGAGAAGAAGACGAGGTGGTTATGAATGGGAGGGACCCACTTGACTTCAAAATTCACTTCTGAATCTCTTCAATGCCTTGGCTATGTCTCGCCATGAGGACTCGACGTGTTGGCATGTAGATTGAGCCCAAAATCGAGACACTTCTCCATTTCCTTGAATAGATTATCTTTGACAAAAGCTCGAATTGAGCTTTGATTTCTTGCAGGAAAGAGGCACACCGAGAAGTTTCATCCACGAAGATGACAGTGTATATCTTGGAAAGCAGATACAACGAGTGTCTTGAAAGCCTCACCCTACGCCAACTATTCTTGATTCTCCCAAAGCCTCCTCCAAGAATTTGATCTTTCACTCCACGCTGTAAACCCAGGAATTTGACAGATTATCCTTTGCATCATCAAAAACCTTATTCGCCAATAAAATGTTCTCATCTGTCTGTCCCATGAGACGGAGGTCTACTATGCAACTGCTCCAGAGTTTGAGCTCTTTATCTATGACCCCGATAGTGGAGGAGAGCTTCACTTGTCACGAAATTTGATTTTCATATTGATAGTAATTCGGAGGCGGAGCATGCAAACTAAACTTGGGAAGGAATTATGGAGGGAAGGGATACATGTGCAGAATTTAGTTTTGCGAGGGTTCAAACAAAGGACAACATGGAAGTAGTGTGAAAAATGCATAAAGGGGTCGCTCGTTATATAGCCGATTAGGAGAGAGAAAGATAATGAATGCGCTACCAATTTGAATAAGCAAGATATTCGGGTAGAGCGGGAAAAATAAGCACGAATGGCATTTGGTTCATTTGGGACATGTGAAAGCGTGAATGCGTGAAACACGCGGCTTGGCAGATTGGGCGATGCGGGAAAAGATGCACAAATGCTTTTTGGGACATGCGGGACAAAGTGCGCGAAACACGCGACTTGGCGGATCGGGCGAAAATGTGACAACAGTCCAGGCGAGCTAGGGACATTTGGGACGTGAAAGTGCGAAGCACGCGGTTTGGGTGATTAAGTAGAAAATGGAAAAACTTGGGGACGAGAAACTCCGGTAGCTCGAAAAAGACAAACTTCGGGAAATCGGCCGATCGGGAAACAGAGCGCTGTTTGAACTTTGGACATTTGGGATGTGAAAGTGTGAAGTACGCGGTTCGGGTGATTCGGCCGAAAATGGAACAAATTGAACTTGGGACATTTGGGACGAGAAACTCCAGACGGGCCTTAAAAAGACAAACTTGGGAAACCGGCCGATTACAGGCAGCGCCCGGCAACTTGGGACACGTAGGACAAAAGTGCGTGAAACACGCGGCTCGGCCGGATCGGGCGAAAATGTGACAAACAGTCAAATTGAACTTGGGACATTTGGGACGAGAAACTCCGACGGGCCCGAAAAAGACAAACTTCGGTGAAACCGGCCGATCGGGGAACAGAACGCCCGCTTGAACTTGGGACACGCGGGACAAAAATGTCCGACAGGCCCGAAAAACACACAAAATGACCCAAAAATGCAGATTTTCTCAATTTCTCAACTTTTAACATTGAGTACAACAGAGAAGACACTTAAAACTCAAAATTTTGAAATTTTCACTTTCTTAAGAGCAGGGAATTTTGAGTGGACAACAAGCTGGCTCCTTCTGGGGATGACTTGGCATAAATTCAAGGAATGGGACAAGGTAAGAACTTATAAAAACTCGGGAAGTAGACCAGTACCTTATCCATTGGGCCATGGAGTCAAAAATCAAACCAATACGAGAGGACAACACCAAAACAAAGAGGAAAGAAAAACAAAACGCCTGCATGAATATACAAAGGACTCCCTAATCACCTATGACTTGAACAACTTAAGGTACTGCCCACTATAAGGAAGTGGGAGAGGAGAACCATCCATGTAATCAAGATAAAAGGAATTCTTACCAGCAAAGTGTCTGATCTTGAAAGGTCCGAGCCAAAGGGAATCAAACTTGCCATGGCTGCCACGAGGTTCATGCCTTTTATCCCATAACAACACAGTGTCTCCAACTTGGAAATCTCTGAACCTGGCTTTCTTATCAAATAGGACCTTTACCTTCTGTTGGTGAACAAATATCCTATCAGCAACCTCCAATCTGTCCTCATTCAGTTTGTGAAGGTACATAATTCTCTTATCCAAAGCATCACTGAAACTAGTATCTTCAATAGCCTTCATTAGATGCAAGGCTGGCAGCTCCACTGTTACTGGCAATTGAGCTTCTACTCCATATACCACTTGAAAAGGAGACATTCCAATAGCTCTCTTTGGTGTAATCATGTCTGCCCAAAGAGCATCATAGAGCTTCTTGTGCCAGTTTCGTTGAGACTCATTGACTAATTTCCTTATAATAGTCACCAAATTTTTATTAGTGGATTCTGCTTGCCCATTTCCCTGAGGATAGTAATCTGAGGAGTGAGCCAAAGAGATGCCATACCCATAGCAAAAATCCATTATCTCGGTTGAAGAGAAATTCGAAGCATTATCTGTCACAATCTTGTTAGGTACACCATACCTTACCAAGATGTTCTCTTTGATGAAGCTGCACACCACTTCAGAAGTAGTACTCTTAACTGGAATAGCTTCTACCCATTTGGTGAAATAATCCATGGCAGTTAATACATGAGTATGACCAGCACTAGAAGCGGGATTAAGTGTTCCAATGAAGTCCAAACCCCACTGTTGAAAAGGTTCCTCAATTACAACTGGCTTAAGAGGAAAAGAGGCCAATTTGGGTCTTCCCACGAAGGTCTGACAAGCCTCACATTTATCAACCCACTTGGATGCATCTCTGAACAAGGAAGGCCAGTAATATCCTCCACGAAGTATCTTATGAGCAGTGACCGTTGATGAATAGTGCCCTCCACATGCCTGATCATGAAAAGCTGAGAGTAACTTTTTCTATTGTTCCTTGTCCACACATTTCAAAAATCTTCCATCTAACCCACGTTTGAACAAGGCATTTTCCCACAACACATATTGCACTGACCTTAGTTTAACAGTCCTCTTTTCTTTGGTAGTTAAATGAGAGGGGCATTCTCCATAGGTGAGAAAATGAGCGATATCAGCATACCATTCATCAACTGAGCTAAGAAACAGAACGGTAGGAAGGCCAACTTTGTTCTCCAGTAATTCATGCTTAGCTCCTTCAGCAATGAGCTCACAAAGACCTTTTCCACGAACAAGCTTGGTCGGTTTGATGTCAATATCATATTCTTGGACCTTAGCAACCCAGTTCCCTCTCTTGGATCCAAATTCTGTTGTGTGAGAATTGACTTAACAGTTGTATCTGGAACCAACACCATGGAGTGAGAGTTGAGGATGTAAAAATGAAACTGCTTAACAGCTTTGACCACTGCAAAAGCATGTTTTTCCATCATGGTGTATTTTAACTCATGATCTTTCAGAATATAGCTCATGAATGCAATTGGGAGTTCATGCTCATTAGAGTCTTCTTGAGTCAAAACAGCAGCCAAGGTATTATCTGTGGCATAGCAATAGATAATAAAATCTTTGCTGAAATCAGGACAGGCTAAAACAGGAGTTTTAGCAATAGCTCTCTTAATACCTTCAAAGGATTCCTTTCCTTCAGAAGACCAACCAAACATTTTCTTGCCTTTCATCATTTGAGAAATATTCAAAGTTAACTCTACAAAATCAGGGATGAACCTTCTTAAAAAATTGATCTTACCAAAGAAAGAGTGCACGCCCTTTTTGCTGGTTGGGAGAGGAATTTGCTGGATAGCTTGAACTCGCTCAGGATCAATCTTAATACCATCTTTGGAGACAATGTGCCCTAATAATTTCCCTCTGTGACACAAAAGATAGATTTTTTAGGATTCAAAGAAATCCCATGTTCTCTGCATCTTAGCAGAACTGTCTCCAGGTGGTCAAAATGATCCGCCCTTGTTTTAGAAAACACAGTCAAGTCATCAAGGTATATGACAATACACTTCCCTTTCAAACTTCCAAAGGCCAGATCCATAGCTCTCTGAAAAGTGGCACCAGCATTAATGAGCCCAAAAGGCATTCTCTTGTAAGCAAAGGTACCCCAAGGAGTAGTGAAAGTTGTTTTGTGTTGATCTGCAGTATCAACCTCTACCTGATTATATCCCGAGAATCCATCAAGCATAGATAACATTTCAGATCCTATTACTGCTTGCAAGACCTGATCCATCATAGGCAAAGGATAATTATCTTTCAATGAAGCCTGATTCAGATTCCTGAAATCAACACAGATGCGGATCTCACCATTCTTCTTCCTAACAGGCACAATATTAGCAATCCATGTTGAATGGTGAATGGGAAAAATGATTTTGGCCTTCAACAACTTCTGTATTTCTTGAAAGATGGTGTCAGCTATTTTGGGGTTGTATTGCCTCTGTTTCTGCTTAAAAGGCTTAATTCCAGGTTTGAGAGGAATAAAATGCTGCATATCTTTTGGTTTGAAAGCTTTTAAATCTTCATAAGAGTAAGCAAGAACATCCTTATACCTCTTTAAAAGATCAATTGCTTTCTTCCTCTCATCTCTGTGCAACATTTTCCAATGTTCACAAGCTTAGGATCAGTAGAACTCCCAATATTAATCTTGTCATACTCAGCTGATTGTTGAGGTCCAGTAGAAGCTCTAGACTTCACATACCTGTCATGTTTATCAAATAGTTCCTCTAAACTCACCAATCCTTTAGGAATCTTGTTTCCTTTGAGATTGATGCATCCATCCTGATCCGTTTCTTCTCCTTGGGTGACTGCTTTGTCAAAGGGCACACTTTCACGAGGCTAGGTTGTCACTTCCTTCAAAATACAGCTGTTCAAAATTACCCTTGAGTTCTAGGAAAGAAAGAAAGTGTTGATCATCATTGAAAACTTGCCAGTTATTGGTATTATCAGGTACACTAGGTCGATGGACCATCTCAATGGTGAACTTATCTTGAGAGAAATCAGGATGAGGAATCAGTAGTGACCCTGAGAGGCCGCTAGTGAATCAGACCTTGTTGTTCTTCTCCTAGAGTATTGCTTCGATGGAGAAAGCATCAAGAAATTCAATGGAATCCCAAACCTGATTCCGGTAATGTTTTAACCTTCCATTTTTTACCTAGAAAAGGCTTCTAACTTGCTTTACAATCAATTTTGCATCACCACGAGCCAGAAGATTCTTTACACCTTGTTCTTTGGCCACTTGCAGTCCAAGAATGAGAGCCTCATACTCTGCTTGTATTATTAGTATTTTCGAACTGTAACTTGAATGAAAAAGGATGAAGGCTTCCTTCAGGTGACACCAGTAGGACACCGGCTCCAGAACCAGCTGAGGAACAACTTCCATCAAAATATAATATCCAAACACCATTAGGATCTTTAGGTGACACTTTGGGGAGTTGAATTTCATCAGGGGACATAATCATGTAGTTACCATGCCCCATATCCTCATAGAGTATTTGTGCTTTAGGATCATCCGTTTTTTGTACAATATACTCAGACTGCTTCTCAGGCAGCAACTTCTTCATTTGCCCATTAACAGGTATGAGTGCATGTGACCAATCCATTTGAATTTCTCCACCCACATCCTTACAAAAGTTCCTACTTAGCAACATCCCGTATGAAGGAGGAATATCTGCTACTAAGATGGTAGCCAAAACTCTCTTCTCAGGAAAAGCAGCAAAAGCCACTTGTGCATCTTTAATTCTTCCGACCAGGGGCACTTCCTTACTCTCCATAGAGTAACAAGATCCATAAGTGCATGTGAGGGTCAAGCCTAAGGCATGAGCTACTTTAGCAGGCATCACATATGCGAGGCTCCGATTCTATGACACACAATTCTCGAGCCTATGGCCAGTATAAGAAGTGTTACATAAAATGGTTTGATTTTTCATTAGGTGAGGTGACACAGTGCTACTGAATAGAGCTGTGGTGTAGAAGAAGGAGTGGGTAACGAGGCCTTTAGAGGTGGTCTTAGAATGTTAATTGACAAAGTGAATCATTTTAGCAAAAGCTTTGGGATGGGTCGATAATACTCACCTCTCCGAGATTTGAACCTTAGTCTTTTCGGGTGATCAATAATATCAAAAGACCCAGAAGTGGATGGGCCATCATCACTTGAGATCCTAGGTTTATCAACTTTAGGGGAAAAAGAAGTAACTTTAATAGTAGGATTGATAGGACTCACCTTTGGTGTAGATGAAACGGGGATAGGAGATCCTATTTTGCAATTACGGGGATAGTTTTCGTCTGCTCCTTAGATTTCTTAGGGGGCTGCATCACTTTCTCCCTTTGATTTTTCTACTCTCGAGTCATGACAACGAATGATTCGCTATTCATGTCTGCTACTACTTCATCATAATCATCTCCATCATCAATGCCCTCAGTGGTGAAGAAATTTACTCGAGATCCTTCAAGTTCACTGCTTCATCATCAACTTCTTCCACAAACTCCTCGCAAGCTTCATTATCCTCATCATCATCTTGTTCCTCAACTTCATGAGTTACATTGTGGGAACTTTAACGGGGAGGACCTTCAAGTGATAATCTTGTTTGAGAAGCGAGCAAGCGATTTACGGGCTGAAAATTCCTCCTTGGAATGTCTGCATAGGGAGCATGTTGAGCCAATTGTTTCTTTATGGCAATGAGATCATTCACACAAGTTTTTGAACCAATGGATCAATATTAGGTCCAGGGGTGGAAGAGGAGGAAGAAGCGAGACTTAGATTTGGAAGGGTCTGTCCTCAACTTCCTAACATGATTAAATCATCCTCGACACTAATAGCAAGAGTTTGATCTTGACTGATGTTGCGAGATTATCCCTTCTTAGCGCATAACTAACTTCAGGTGATTGGGCATTTAGGAAGAAACATTTTTGAATTTGATCAATAGGTCAAGTATTTGGTGGAATTTTATTAATCAACCTATTGAATCGGGCCACAAATTCTCTCATGGGCTCTTGTGAATCTTTCTTTATCTGAGAGATTTGGGCTAGCAAGGCATGCACATCTTCTACTGGTTTGAAACGGTTTTCAAACCTAGTTCTCATGGTGTGTCGACTAGTGATAGCACCAGCCGGAAGGTGATAGAACCAATCAGCAACATTATCTTGTAAAGTCTCAACGAACAGTCTCACGGAGACGTCTTCATGTTCAACTCCCAGAACTCCACATGTAACTATGAAGGCTGCGATGTGTTCATCAGGATGCACTTTGCCATTGCCTTTGAATTTAGGGAAGTTCTTCCGGTTACCTCTGGGTAACTCATGCAAAGGCTGAGGAAGAGCAAGGGGCCCGACACGATGACCCCAGGGCAATGGTACCGCCATTCTTGGAAAAATGGCTTGGAGAGGAACTGCAACACCAGCAAGAATCAAAGCTCGAAGATTAGGACTAGCTGGCTCTGAAGGAATACTACCGTAAGAATTCTATCTTGAGCAGGTGGAGTGCTTGTTGAACGAGTCTTTCTATTTCTTGTTGAAGGGAAAGGAAAACCCTGCTGCTCCAAAAGCTGAAACTGAGAATCTTCAATACCAAGGGCCCTTCTCCCTCGAGTAAAACACGGAGTCGCCAGATCAAAGGATGATCAAAAATTACAGAACTGGAATATGATTTTCCCAGTGGAGTCGCCAAAAACTATTGGTCGTCAAATAGGACTTTACGAAGAGCAGATCGAGGGGGACAAGAAGTCCCTCCTCTTTAATGGGAGAGGTTCCCTTATTCAGAAACGAACCTATTTACAAATATACAAAACATGATTTTCTGGTTGAACTTGGATATTACGAAAGTGTTTTCTATAAAGATCATCAATTACAAAAGGACTGAGGAATGAGAATACGAGAATGAGCAGAAAGGCAACATGCAGAATTATAGATAACAGAGTAATTCTTTATGTATGCAAAGTTACAGTGAATTGAAACAAGATCATTTGTATCATATAAATAAGATGGAATTTAAAGACACAAAGTTCTGTAAATAACATCTGCCAGAACACAAAGTTTCTTAACATAACACAGACAAATGATCTTCACAAAAATTAAATGAAAGCTTGGGGATAAAAGAGATCAGATAGACAAAGAATGGAAAGCCCTTCTGTATTGATTTCTTTATGATCTATTTACACTTTCAGAAAATAAGCCAAGTTCTTCCTCTCTTCAAAATGGCGTGGAGAGGCCATTATATAGCTTACAAATCAGTTATTCTTTGTAACTACTTCTTTTAACTAAAGATTAGTTAAGGATTGCCAATCGCAATACCTCAACTTATTACAATGAATCCGAGAAAAAGAATTAGAAAAGAAGAGAAGAATAAGGAGAAGAAGACATGTGGTTATGAATGGGAGGGACCCACTGACTTCAAAATTCGCATTGCTGAATCTCTTGATGCCTCGGCTATGTCTCTCTGCCACGATGGGTGACGTGTTGGTGTCAGCCCTGAGCCCAAAATCCGAGACACTTCTCCATTTCCTTGAATAGATTATCTTTGACAAAAGCTCGAATTGAGCTTTGATTTCTTGCAGGAAAGAGGCACACGAATTTTCATCCACGAAGATGACTGTGTATATCTTGGAAAGCAGAATACAACCAGTGTCTTGAAAGCCTCACCCTTATGCCGGCCTATTCTTGAGTTCTCCCAAAGCCTCCTCCAAGACTTTGATCTTTCACTCCACGCTATAAACCCAAGACTTTGACATTATCCTTTGCATCATCAAAACCTTATTCACCAATAAAATGTTCTCAACTATCTGTCCATGCGAGACGGAGGTCTACTATCTGTGCTCCGGAGTTTGAGCTCTTTATCTATGACCCCGATAGTGGAGGAGAGCTTCACTATCCATGAAATTTGATCTTCATATTGATAGTAATTCGGAGGCGAGCCGCAAAGCTAAACTCGGGAAGGAATTGCGGAGGAAAGGGATACACGCGCATGAATTTAGTTTACGAGGTTCAAGCAAAGGACGGCATGGAAGCAAAGTGTGAAAAATGCATAAGGGTCGCTCGTTATAAAGCCGATTAGAGAGAGAAAGATAATGAATGCGCTACCAATTTGAATAAGCAAGATATTCGGGTAGAGTGGGAAAAATAAGCACAAATGGCATTTGGTTCTTTTGGGACATGTGGAACACGAATGCGCGAAACACGCGGCTCTGTGCAGCTCGGCTGATCGGGCGATGGGGAAAAGACAAACAAATGCCTTTTGGGACATGCGGGACAAAAGTGCACGAAACACTGCGACTTCGGTGGATCGGGTGAAAATGTGACAATAGGTGCAGCGAGCTTGGGACATTTGGGACGTGAAATTGCGAAGTACGCGGTTGGGCGATTCGGCCAAAAATGGAACAACTTGCCAAATTGAACTTGGGACATATGGGGCGAAACTCCGATGGGCCCGAGAAAGACAAACTTCGGGGAAAAGCGCCGATCGGGGAACAGAGCGCCCGTTTGAACTTGGGACATTTGGGACGTGAAAGCGCATGAGAAAGTACGCGGTTCGTGCGATTCGGCCGAAAATGGAACAACTTGCCAAGTTGAACTTGGGACATTTGGGATGAGAAACTCCGACGGCCCGAAAAAGACAAACTGGGGAAACCGGCCGATCGGGAGGCAGCGCTGCTTGAACTTGGGACACGCGGGACAAAAGTGCACGAAACATGCGGCTCGGCGGATCAAAGCGAAAATGTGACAACGAGTCAAATTGAACTTGGGACATTTGGGGACGAGAAACTCCGACAGGCCCGAAAAGACAAACTTCGAGGAAACCGGCCGATCGGGGAACAGAGCGCCGCTTGAACTTGGGACACGCGGGACAAAAATGTCCGACAGGCCCGAAAAACACACAAAATGACCCAAAAACGCATATTTTCTCAATTTCTCGACTTTTAACATTGAGTACAATAGAAGACACTTAAAACTCAAAATTTTGAAATTTTCACTTTCTTAAGAGCAGGGGAATTTTGAGTGGACAACGAGATCCCGACCCATGAGGCCAACCAGAGGTTAAAACTCACTTCACTCACTAATGTATATACGTTAGTTGCACCATTTAAGTAGAGGGACATAGATTCCGAGAGCGTTGGCAGAAACCCACAAATTTATCCTGACAAATTTTATCACTAACAAAAATGTAATAAAGAGGAAAATTAAACACAAATAAACTAACAACATACGTTACTTTACAAATCCCAAAGCATCCTCAATTTGCATCTATCGAAAGAATGGGGTTGAGTGATGTTCTTTGTAGGATCCATTTGAGTCATGAGATATAGTTTATTTTGGATGCTCTAAGTATCCCGATTGAAATAGTAGTTAATCCACGAGCATAGATATATGATATTGATATGATTTTGGAAGCATAACATTATTCGAAGTTGATTTTTATTTACCTTAATATTGTAGAAAATAGCGAAGATGAAATTTCAAAAGCTTTGGTGGATTATTTTCAAAGGAAAGATCATTGATTTATAGTTGGAGAAAGTGAATCTTCAAGCTAAGTTGTGATTGATTTGATTTGGAGATAACTAAACATGACTTGGCTTGTTTAGTTGAGTTTCTAGATTTGATTGGAGAGTTAGACTATTGTTCTTGATTTGTAAGAGTGAGTCAAGGTTGAGTTGGCAAGGGGTTACACATGTTTTTATTTATAATTCCATTTCTTATTTTTATTCACCCAAAATGTGTCATGAATAGTTGGAAGGTGGAAGAAGTTGGATTGAATTTGAATTGTCATGACTTGGAAGATAACTCTAGTTAACTCAAATGCTGATTTGAGTCAATTTAGACACATTTGTTTGATTAAAATAATGATTTTTAGTTCTATTCAAGACTTTAGTTAATGAGGTGGATAGGATTTTATGATTATTTAATTCATTTAAATGTGGAGTTTGGAAATGTGGATTTTTAATTTATTTTTATATTAAAATAGCTAATAAAATTGGCTAAGGGGGTGACATGAGGTTGTTAATAGAATTAATTTAATTAATTCTATATAGGAACAAGGGGTGTAATGATATTTTGAATAATTACAATGCACAATAGTAATTTGGAGTGTCTAAATTTTCTCCATGAAAGAAATCCAACTTTATCAAAAAATTTACTAATGTTTATTAAGTAGACACTTGTCAACAGTGGTCAAATGATAATGCGAAAAGCGGTAGGGATTGCCTAATTTTCCCTAGTGAAGCATCCGTATTCTACAAAGAGAATGAATTATTTGATTGGAGTTCCCCCGAGCAAGTGGATAATGTTATGGAGCGATAGACAACCAATTGATAGGAGAGAGAGAAGAAGCTACAAACAAACATTGATAGAACGACAAAGAAAATTAGTTATTTTAGTCATAGGGGCCAAAATAGAACAATTAGAATTAGTAAGAGATTATAAATAGATGGGCAAGACGGGTAACAAATATCACGACTCATTTTTACTTATATAGTTCATTTTCCTTTGTATTGAGATTTTTCTTTGAGATTTGGGATAGGCGGATCATCGATGGCAACAAAAACATCATTTTGATCATGTCAAAGAGTTTAGGCGAGAAAAACGAGATGAGGGTGATGTTGTATGTAAGTCTCAAAATTTTCATTTAGTCATTTTTGTGTTGGTAAAATATATACAAAATTACAAATATGTTGTTATCGACCTTAGACATATGAAAATGTATCTAAATATATAAAAGGTTGTATTCTTCATGTTGCAAGAAAGCCTAATAATAGGAAGTGTGTTTTATATATCTCACTTCATACACTAACCCAACCATGGGAAAGTGTTACCTTAGAATTTATTTGGAGGCTTTCCTATGAAAAAAATAAAACACAACTATTTGCATGTGGTTATGGATAGATTTATCAAAATGTGTATATTGGTTCCAGGAACAAGCAAATCATTTACTAGGAGTAGGAATAGAGACGAGCATAGTGGAAGTAGATGGAATGGTAAAAGGAGGAAATTGAGTAGTAATAGGAATGGAATTATCAACGGTAATATTTTGAGCAAGCTCGGCTAAAGTAGTGGCTTCCTTGCGAGAAATGTATAAAATCAGACCTAGATCCTTAGGATGTTCGGTTATATTCTCTTGAAGGTCACAAATATGGGTTTCATCGATGAGACCATAAGTTTGAGCCATGATAAATCTCAAGGTTGTATTTGACTTGTCAGGTTCACCAAATGATTTAACAAAATTAAACTATAGACAATACTACTTATGTTAAATTCTTGTGTATGTTACAACACGCAAGATATGACAATAAAATACAAAGATAACTCAAGAAAATAAGCAAAAGGAATTAAAACCCTAAGTGAAATAAGGATTTAGAACACTTAGCTAATTTCACAATAATCCTTGCAATGTGTAAAGATGGATGACTAGAAAAATAGGAACACACCGAGGTCACGGTCGAGCCCGAGAAAATGTAGAAGAGCGGGAGGAGCAAGACTAGGGTGCATGGGCTGGTCTTGGGGCACCTAGATGCTAATATTCCTTACTAGGAACCAAGGTCTTCACATGAACTCGGAAGATGGTTTTAATAAGGTTACTAATTGATTTGAAACCCTTGTTTTCTACGCTTCTTGGGTTGTTGCATGTAACCTGCTAATGTCATTGATAACCTTAATGAAGAGATCACCTACAAAACCCTCAAAATAACATCAAATCCTAAAAAGAAGGATACAAAATGAGGGGTCAGACTATCCAAAACTATTAAACAAGTGATCTTATGACTAAACACTACACTACATCTCAGATACAATGTAGTTCTATATGTGTGTGTGGAATCATTCCCTAAGTGGATCTTCTGCGTGTCACACTTGATAGCAAGCAAAGTAACTAGATGTAAAAGATGTAATAGATATTTGCATGGAATAAAATAAACTTCCCTCCTATGAATTGTATGCAGAGTAACCATCCCTTGTCCCTTGAGTGAAGCTTGATGGATGTAATTATGTTCTTTAGATGCTTGTGAGATGTAACCTTAGGTGATAATATAGATGCTTAGAGCTTGGTCCTTTAATTTGGTCATATAACTTTATATTTATATGCTTCTCTTGTTCAAATTTCGTAATTGATCACTAAAATGATGAACCCTAAGAGATAAGGATGCCTAATGGCTATACTGGGACCCAAAAAGGAGAGAACTAAATAGAAAGAGGTTTAGGGTGCCTAGAGGGGACAAGGATGCAGGCACCGTGTGTACAGAGCCGAGAAAAGGTGAAATGTGAAGGGTCAGACTAGGCAATGAGGTCCATAAGGTCAAAAGGGAGACTAGAAGGGAACCTAAGAGGCCAAGTATAGTGATCAAATAGTACTTTTCTCCCATAAGAATCATATGAATAGTAATATGTGATTAGGACCTAGTAATGTACCCAAGTGCATGATTTTGTGTCTACACCAAGAACAAATAGATAATATGTGAGGAAACTACACATTTGTTCTTCAATAATGGTTGGGTTCATTTTGGTTTTCCTACAACTATTGTTTCTTATCAAGATTCTTGATTTATTGGGAATTTTCATTAGTTTTGTGGGACATAATGGATACCCTGTTGAAAAGTAGTGCTTTTCATCCACATACCAATAGGAAAACATAAGTGATCAACCATACAATAGTACATTTTCCTAGAGGATGTTATAGCAAGCATCCTAAACTTTGGGATGAACATTTATGTTATGTGCAATATGTTTATTCTTTGTGTCATACATTCTTCCACACAGAAGTCTCTTTTTGAGACATGTTTTGGTTATTTACCCAAGTCACCTTTGGACTTTTCCTTTGGACAAGAAATAATGATGGATGGACAAAAGGATTTTGACAAGGTAAAAAGTTCATTCAGAAGGTGCATATGGCTCATTAGGCTTTCCAGTGAAATTGGAAAAGAGAAAAGCCAAGTATAAGGCTAGGGATGAGCAACATCAAGTTAATCATCATTTTCAAGTTGGTGATCTTGTTTGGCTACATGTTAGTAAAGAACATCTCACCTTTGGTGAAGGTAAAATGTTAAAACCATTCAGGGATGGCCCATTTAAGATTTTGGAGAAGATTGGTAATAGTTCCTTCCATTTAGAATTACATCCATATATGCAGATGTATTCCATTGTAAATGTTGAAAACTTTAAATTGTATGAGCCACCCATGATCATTGATTAGGATGAGACTATTCAAGTACCTTTTGTTATTGAATTTTTCGCTAAGTTTCTTGATGAATTGCAAGAAGATGTTGTACTTAACATGAATGTGATCATGACTTCACAAAGAGGTGATGTAGAATATATTCATGTGGTTTTAAAAGGAATGCATCCAAGTAGAGAAAATGGATGGAAATTGGAAGGGTGAGTGAGTGGTACCTCACCTATTGTTGGAAATAAAACCAAATCTTTTGGTGGTCCAAAATATTCTCAATGAGGAAGAGTGATCAAGGAGGATCCCACATAGAATCCAACATATTGTATAACCATGTTATAAAAATGATTGTGCATGGAAGAGATCATTGAGATATTTCCAAAACCCTTTCAACTAAGAAATATGGATGTTTTATGAGGAAGATACGACCCATTGAAGTTTTTCTCCAAATCACAAAATAATAAGAACAAGTTAAATAGAGATGACGTGACATGATTAGAGTTGGAAAAGTTTCATATTGTGCTCATACAAAAATATTGTTCTTTTTTTATCCTCTAATATTTTCTAATTGATGTGGGGCCCACATTATGTTTCAACCGAGGGAAACAATTAGTGCGGTCAACTATTTTTCATAAGGGGGTCATGTCTTCTATCTTCACATTGCAGAGATATCATTGTTTCTTATCAAACAGACTTGAAGACAAAATTTTCATGCATGTGGGACTAAACCTTATGGTTTTGTCAAAGATCACAACTTGCCAACTCGGTGATTCACATGACACCTCAAGGTAAGTTCCAACCGAGTGACTCCATCTAATATTGGCCAAGTCACACAACCAACCAATGAGTTATGCACATCTAATCACAACAAATAACTCATCACAACCATCTAATTGAGTCCAAGGTGAGACCTACGAGATCCAAAAAAATAATGAGCGAAGTGTGGCCCAAGCCACATATAACCCTCAACACCCAAGTATTAAAAAATTATTTTTATGTGCATTTGATGTGGAATTTTCCAACTAAACAACCAAAATAATGATGCAAAAGGGGAGATACATGATGGTGGGGAATCTAACCACGATCCCATGTATACCTAATATAGTGCCTCCACCATTAAGCCATGTAGACATTTGCTTAATAAAGCCAAGGAAAAATATTTTAACTGTAACTATGGGTAAATATGCAAAAATATAATGCAAGGGATTCAAACCCCAATCGATTCGGGAAAATGATATCCTTTAGCCACTAGCCCACAAGGCTTAGAAATGCTATGAAGGGTAGCAAGTTATATTTGAAAGTGTAACTTTTTAATGTTTGGCCCCTATTGAGAGAGCCTTTGAACAAGTTTGGAGGATTATTTTTGCAAGGATTTTCTTGTAGACTGAACCAAGGTGTTCCTAGAGACTTTGCAGAGATTTTTGACATCCATAGAGTTATTTTCATGTAATTATTATTGTGCAAAGTAATTTTTACATCATAATAGATCATTTCAGAAGTTTTTTCGACACGGACGTAGCCCATATCAAGTGAACTCTGTTATCAAACAATTTTCTTTGTATTATACATTTTCTCTCATTTTCCGTGTCTATCAATTTTAAATACCATTTTAAAGAATTAAAGCCAATTTTAATTGGTTATGGGAAAATTTGAGATCATGTTTAAGTATCGAAAAACATTAAAATTGGTAAAGTGAGTCACTTAATAATGTGTTTGGATCACTTATGCAAAGGAACAAATTTTAATATAAACACACATGATCCTTAGAATCATGCATGGAACGTTACACTCTTGTTTACAATGCTTCCCACTAAATCCTTTTAAAGAAACTCAATTGACCTCAATGGGTTCATGGTTTTAATTTTAGGTACATTCCATCAAAATAAGCCTCTAGTGATAATGTGGCCCTCAAAAGTGTAGTATGTGATATCATGCATGAAGACAAGTTGAATTAAAAAAATTAAATGCCCGAAATCACCCAATCCTAAGCTTAGTGTTCAAGTATTGCACAAAACATCTAATGCATTGTGTCTTCCTTCTTAAGATGTAAGAATAGCAAAAAAAAAATGGGGTGATGAATTTTACCATCTTCTCTTAGATATGGCCATCTTGGTTCACAAGCTCAACTTCTCCTCTCCACTACTAATTCAATAGTTTCACCATCTTCTAAAGATTATTTCTATTATTAGTAAGATCCGACAAACATTTAAAATGTTTGCAAGTAGCACAAAACAGCAATATGAAAAAATACTCACTTTTTTGGTTTATACAGATTTTATCTAAATCCATGTGCTACTTTATCAAATAGCCTTTTTTATGAATCCTTCAAGGTGTTGAATTTGATTTAAGTTTGAAAGAATGCAAACAATTTACCAATGACATTTAGTGAATTATCAAATAGTAGGTGAGTTTTGTAGATTTTGAAAGTAGTTGAAAACATTTGTCAACTTGATTTTGTAGTGGTAGAAGGTTCCATAGCCACACTTTATAGTTCCATTTCAGTCAAAACAATAGATGTACATTTCAAGTCAAGGTGGTCGAATTTTTCAATCTTTTTGGGTATGTTTCACTTTATTGTCTCGATTTCTCTTCACTTCATGTTGATGAAGATATCCACTAGATTAATGATATATATATATATATATATAAACTCTAATTCTCTAATTTTTCTTCAACTATTACAGTTAATTGTAAATTGTATTCTCCCCCAAAAAATACAATTATTTCTATATTAAATATAATTTTTCATCTATATTCATTTAAATATAATTAATACCTTGTTGTGTCTAAATTATCTTCAAGAATGATTATCCCAAATACACAGGAACTCTATAATTCTGGAAGAAATTTGACGCCACACTATTTTTAGCTGAATAAAACATAGATGCTAATACAAATTACTAACTACATTCCGAAAGAGCCAAATAACTTTTCTAAAAGTACTAAACTCGATTATAGTTAATATTCAGTCAACAAATATGAAGTCACCCTCACTTTAGAGACACAAAACCAGGAGTACCATACCCAAATACATCCCAAACGAATAACCACAGCTACTTTCTTAAGTGCAAATCCCAATTAAAACCATTTGCAGGCACAAATACCATCAAAATTGTTCTCTCCACTGTAAACATTTGTAAAGGTATAATTCACTTCGATACTAGACCTCTCAAAGGCTCTAGCTGTTCGTCACGAGTTCCAATGTCGACCTATGTTGTAGCTTGACGCGGTATTAATGTCTAGAGGCGATACATATCTATAATTAAGATACCAGTGATTATTACCAAACCTAGCTCTTTAGGGTAGAAGAAATTGCAGAAATCAGATTAGATTTTCTTCCCTAATTTCGTCATGAACCTCAAGATGGGAGCTTCTTTCCTTCGGAGCTTTAGTCTTATTTTTGTACTCCTCAGTTTGGCTGGTTTAAATCCAGCCATTTTGGCCACACACTCAGGTGAGGTTATTGTTATTATTATCTCTTGGTTAGATCTGGATCTAGTCTATTTGACTGAAGGTTAAACTTTTCTTTGGCCTAGTGGCAGTGATTCAAGGGTACTATTGATTAGCTACATTCGTGATAGATTGCAACTCAACTTTCTCCTTTTTATTTGAAATATCTTCAAAATTTTGTATTTTGGATTTTAGCATTCCATCACCCATATTATTTCTCAAAACATTTTAACTGATAAATTTATGTTGTGTGGGACAGGTGGGTAAGGATGTAATGCAAAGACAGCCATTAAAGTGAGGTGGAATAGTCCCAAGGACTGTGAAACATTTCAGTTACAAGTGGAAAATAGATGCAGGTGTGATGCCCACAATGTTGTTCTGCATTTGCGAATGTTGGTACCAGGGATATGGAATCAAGTGGTGGAAAGATCGACTGTAAAGAGTGGCAATCCCCTTCCTCCAGAAGAAAAGGTCGCATTCACACATCTTGTGAGTTTTCTGGCTGATATGGCCTCTGCGCAACCGTCAGCTAACTTTGTCAACTGCAGTTAATATCTCCAGATCACACTGCAGTAAATAAGCCATGTAAGAGAAATGGGTTTTCTGGATTGATTGATCGACAATTGTTTGGCTGTTTTTTCTATAATAAATATTTCCTTTAACGTTGCCTTATTTATATATATTTCATGTTTTTGAGAGTATCTTAGCATTGCTAATTATATTATACTTGTGTACTGCCTATTTTGGTTCTTTGTATACTTGTCATCTTAATATTTTGAGGAACCCATAAAGCTCTGACTATATAGCCGAGAATGTCAATTGAATCAATTCATTATTTTCAGGATTTTGTTCTTGTTCTTTGTAAAGCGAGATAAATTTGCTGTCCTTTTTTATTAACCTTCCCAAAATAAAATTCTTACTATGTAATGATAAAAACCCGCAATTTTAATTGGTTTCGATGTTATAAGTACTGCCCCAAGGCAGATTCTACTATAGTCTTCATATTTGTTTAACCAGTTATTAGTATTTGTACTTTTCAACCAATTAGAGCTTGTTATTATTTTCATAAACAAATAAACACTTCTCACATTAATGATAAATATTTGTAAAGTTGCACAATTTTTAACAAAATCATTACAAAATACCATTTATCTTAAATTTGATTGGCCTAAAATTTAACATGTTATTGCGGCCTTCAGCATTTTCGAGGGAAAATAATGACATTTATTAAAATTTATTTAAGAATTCATGTACTAGTTAATATTCCACCTCTCGCAACTGCTTTGTGTAAACCCACCCTGACATTTCACATTTCACCATTCACAAAGATAAGCGCTAGTGTGTAAACTACGCTTTCAAGTTTCACCGTGGTTGAGTTTTCACCGCAAGTTAAGTAGGCTGGCTGGAACAAGGACGTCGTACGAAAAAGTAGTTGTTGCTCGATTGACGTGTCATAAAGCAAGTGGAGGGGCACCATTACAGCTGTCTCCAATAATGGAGAGTAGAGCAGTTGAATTGACAGGGATACCGTAAATAAAAATTGGCGCCATTGCCAGCAGAGGATCCTCTCTCGATTGCTTTCAAACATCTAATCACCGCGGTCATTTCCAGTTCCAATTTATACTAATAGTTGTCTCACCTTTTCATCTCATTCGGGTTTTAATCATTGTTTCAATAGGGAAACCAAAATCTTTTTTGTATCAATACGGTGTAAATAGTATTTTACTGTTCAATACAGAGATTAATTTATAAGGTTTTAGGGTTTGAGGTGTTTGGGGATTTTCAACTCTGTATCAAATGCCTGAGCTTTGGCTTTCACTAATGGCGAGACTTCTATTGGTTGTCTATGTCTTAGAAAAAAGCTTTTGTGGTGGTGTTGTGGAGACAGTTGGCTACATTAGAAAACTCGGCCCTGATGGAATAGAAGCCCCTAGTATTGACTTATCTCAAGGATCCTTTTCTTTTTAGCCCTATTCAGCTCTATTATGGGGGACACATTTGCAGTCGTGGGGTGCACATTGGCATGTGAATGCCAAGAATCACTCTGTTTCTACTTGTGGAAAACTGCTGGAAAATTAAAAAATGGAGACTCTAATCAAGTTGTTGTAAGTATTGCAAGGCTTGAGAAGCAGAGGATAGGCATCTTGTATTCCCTCAAAAATTCGTTCAAGAGGGCTGAAATTGCTGCTCTTGTTTAACACTTTGAGATCAAAATCTCTGCCTCTCTTGGAAATGAGCTTGAATTCCATGTTTGTGGTGCTAACATAAGAAGGCATTACGGTGAAAGGATTACCAGGAGTTCTTGTATATTTCATGCCAACATTTTCCCATTAGAGGGAAGATTCTTCTATATTTATGGGTGCGGAACTCAGTGCCTCAATTTGACATAACCGTAAAGCTATCACATAAAATACAATGAAATCGTGAGTAATAAAAATATATACAATATTTCATGTTGATATGCATCTCCTTTTGCCCGAGCCTACCCGCATTACTTTAGCATCGATTGTTAGGTTTTCTTATGCCACATAAGACCATGGAATTGTTTTGGGTTGTCGAGAGGATTTCTTGTGAAGCTTGCTTTTTTGTGAGGCTCTGTTGAGCGGTGATCAAATTTGAAGGGCTAGTCCCAATTTCATTGTGAAGGGTAAATATTGGACCAACCCTTCAACTATGAAAAGTAGTATAATCATTTTACACTTCATATGAAAATAGTAAATCAATCACACATGTCACAAAAAATTGAACACTTTTTACAAAGAGAGATTTCATTTTTTTAGATGGGTGATTTTACAAATTAAAAATGTCAATGTATCATATCTAATAAGAGTGTCTCCCCTTAAAATGTAATAAATTCCATTTCATAAATAATGTAATGAATAAGTTATATTGTGAGATCCAATAAAAAATTTAAAATTAAACTCTCTAATTGACATTGGAATTACAAAGTGACAAACAAAATTTTTAACACACATAATGAACCTAAAAATTAATGACAACACAAGGTTCTTTTACTCAAATTTAATTTGTTAAATATAAGAGAAAAAATAATTAGTTGTATAAAAATAATTCATGTTTCATCTAATAAATAGTATCAAGAAAAATATCAAACTACCAAAAATTTATGTGATCTAAATAGAAATGTTTCTCGTGTTCACCTCAATGTGAGCAAAACATATCACCAACACATTTTTTAGGCTCCCTTCAAAAAAGAAAATACCTGAAACACAAAATGAGATATAAGTCATTACAAGACACATTGATCAACATTTAGACCAAGTCAAATGTTCTTGACAAGTATTCATCAATTATTTTGAAAAAAAATCTTATTAAATTAGTAGTAAAATATTGAAAACACTTATCTAAACTTCCAAAGAATTTTTTTTATAAATAAAAAACAATAAAGAACATATTTTATAGAAAGAACTTCCAAAAACTCACCATCTATTTGTCTAATGGAAGCGGTTTTCGAGTTTTTTTATTCTTCCATGCATCATAAATAGCATCCCAATCTACCTCATTTAGAGCATGAGGTGCACAAAGAGATAGAAACATTAGCATATCCAATGTGCTCAAAGAAAGCCTGGATCTATCATCATTCTTTATCCTATTTAACTTTGAAAACCCTCTTTCACATACGGTTGTGCTTGCTGGAATTACAAGAATAGCTTGCCATAGTTTCATCAAACATGGAAACCCTTCAAACCATTCAGGTTCACCGCCACATAGATCCCATGCTCCAAACATATGTTTTTTTGGATATGATCTATAAATAGTACAAATAAATTCATCCATCTCACCCAAACATTTAACACTGTCCACAATAGGTGAGTTTCCAACACTAAATTTGTCACATAAACATGTTAGCCATCTTTTTGTTTGACGATCTCTATCTTCTGTCTCCTCGTAGTAATTACGAGGACTGAAAAATTTAGCAGCATTAAATATAGGTAAATATGTGAATCTTGTATCAAGAGAATCAATTACCTTAATTATAAAGCTTTTCCCCAATTCAATGCAATCATCTAGTGTCCCTGATCTGTGTGACTTAGGCAAGCTCTCAAATCTCAATGCATGTACATGTAATGTAACATTCCATCCGTAAACTCAAGAGATCCTCCTTGTGCCCTGGTTAGAAAAGATGATGTATGTAGAGTACCTACCCCAAATATGCCTCTTTGAAATCTCCTACGAAGCATGTCAATTGTGATATCTAATGTAGTCCCAATGGAAGTAATATCAATATGATCCTCTTGAAATTTTTTATTCAGCTTATTTAACTCAATAAGCACATCTGCAAGTAAATGGATGCAAAATTGTACCTGAAATATTGTTGCCAAATCATACATGTTTTTCTCCTCTAATTCCCATTCTTTCAACAAAGCAGGCATGAGTTTGACAAGTCTTTCCATGACCTTTCCTCTAGAAAGCCACCTAATTTGATGAATTTGTAACACTTCCAACCTGTTGATTTGAAATGACTCCATCAACTCTCTCAATGCTCCATGTCTTTTAGCAGATTTTCCAAGCCATGAATATATTTTATTTGCAAATTTATCAATAAATTACAACTCTGGAAAATAAGATGAAGCATCATTTGCTACTAATGCTTCTCGATGAGCTATGCAATGAATATCTAATAAATGAGGAGCATCTCGACGAAGCTTTGTGGACAAACCTTCACGAATTCCCCTCATGGCAGACGCCCCATCAGATCCAAATCCAACTAACTTCATTAAGGATAAATTCATCTCTGTCAAAAGAGTGATCACGGCATCATACATAGCTTGAGTTGTTCCATCCTTTATTTCAAGGAGTCGTATAAATTTTGTTACACATTGACCTCTTCCTCCATTTGTCAAGTATGTAATATAAACAATCAAATGTTGTTCCATAGTACGATCAGTGCTTTCATCAACTAAAATAGAATAAAATGGACTATGAAATATATCATCTTTCAACTTTTTCCAGTAAACCTCCTTAAGAAATATCTCATCTTTCAAACTTGTAGAAACTCTTTTCCAAATGTTGTATTTGTATATGTAGAATATTCATCTGTGAGAGGCATGTGTGGAGTTCCTTTATACCTGTTCAAGTCACAAATCGGCTTATAGAGCTCCAAAGATAAATCATGTATGGCAACAAAATACATATTTTCCATCACTGATATGATTCTCTCCTTCTCAGCATCTACCATGAGTTCTATGTGTTTAGTGATTGGAATGCTACTTTGTTTATTTTCTCCCTCCAAATGTTGTGATGCAAATTTATGAGGCTCTGATTCTGCATGGGTAAGAAGGCCACTAACTTGAAGGGTGGTGCTTCCATCTTTAGCAAATGGAGTATCTCTCTTATATTTGACACACCAAGAACATTTTATCCTTTCTACACCATTGCAGTCTTTTATAGCATAAGCCCATGGAAATCTTGTTTTCCATTTGGCCTTGAATGTCCTTTTAGGTTTCTTTGATGGGTGTTCCTCTTCCACAAATTCTGCTCCATCTAACTCGTGTTCTTCTTGTGCAAGAATATCAAATTCTTCATTTTGAGAATCACATGGTTGACTAGAATGCCGAGAGATGCCAAATGCATCAGCAAGTGACAATTGTTTTTTATCCTTCTTTGGACGACCAATGGAAGCCATTTTCTCACACAACTTACATGACACTTGTCACCTATTCCAATGAAATAATTATAAAAATATCAAAATAGTGTTTTCACATGAATTTTTGTGTATTATTTTGACAATTTAGAATTAGAGATTAGAGAATATTTAAGAAAATAATTTAGAGTAATTTGTATAATCATGCAACACTAAAATCTCAAATATAAGATTGCACTAACAAAGGGTCATGGATTCATATTCCTTACCTCTTCACGCTTGGTGAACTACTCCTCGTTAAAGCATCCACTCCCTCAAAGTTCAATGTTCAACACCAAATAAGTTTTCTGTCCATTTTCAGACAATATATTATGAAAGCACACTTGAGTAGGGCTTATAATAAAAATATAAAAAATAAACTTCTTTCACAAAAATAAAAACAACAATAAAAACCTCTTGCAGAGATGTTAAAGCAAAGACAATTTTGAAGTGGCAAATAATTATGCCACTTATTTGTTTTCCAAAAGTGCAATTGAATGTTAAATGCAATAACATACTCCTGAATTTTTACTTTCATCAATCATAGAATACAAAACCAAAAAATCATTCAATAGCTACAAGAATATTTAATTTTAAGATGGAGAAGTGCTTAATCAATACTTTCTAGTAATGAAAATATAAACTGTGCAGAGTTTATTCTATTTCTCAGTATAAGGTGACTCACAAGTGTGCCTGTTTCAATGTCTGAAGCAAGATGAAGGCAAGACCCCAACTGGTCCCTCTGATTCTGTACCTTAATTTGCATGAAGCAGTCTGCCCCTCAGCGCTGAATAGAAATCTGAAAATGATGAAATAGTTATTTTCCTTGCAAAGATTAACTCATACAACGTCCAGGCCCTCTCCACAATCCAAATGTGATTTTTAATGTGTAGCTGCATGTATTATTGTTTAAACTCAAATCAAATTAATGTATAGTTGGAGTCTGCCCCATATTTTTGTGAAACAATTGTCAAATTAATAATCCACAGTTTTTTTAACAATTTTCATTAAGGCACCTTATCAATCATCTATTTATTTTTATTTACTATGCACAATGTAAATGTGTAGCTACTGCAATTTTTCCACGTTTGTGAGCATCTAGACTCCTCTATTGGCATTCAATACGATGTCAATGTTGAATCTCAATTAAAAACATTTTCTATTCATTTGCACATTGGATACAGTTAATGTTTATGTGAACCTTGGTGGATGGTGGGAGGTGGATAGTGGGAGTCGTGGGACTCGAGAATCACAGCAGTCCTGTTATGACGGGATGGATTGGAGCTCCACATTGATTACTACAATTCCTCCCCCTATTACTCCATTCTCGATACATTATAACTCATAAATAAATTTCTAAAATATATTTGACCCACTACTACCAGATATGGTGCCGATGGTGCAAGTCGGAGTTGGTGAGGTGAGTTAGACATAGAAGAGTAGACAAGTGCTTCGAGAATGATGATTTGAATGGACAAGATTAATAAAGTAAGAAATTCAATCTTAAGATAATTCTAAACAATGTTGGGGATTTGAAACTTTAAATGCAAATTCAATGAGCCAAAACAAAAATGGTGGGGTATTAAATGTGATGACACGATGTGTCAAAGGAGGACCGATTAGAAAATTGGATGGATGGATGACCATGACAAATGGAAGCTCACACAGGGGAGGAGTATTCGATGCAAAACCAAAGTCAAGCGGAATCAGATAATACAAATCCCGAAGGGGATTTCAATACAATTCTTTACAACACATGATTAATATGATGCAAGGTTTTCTTTTTCAATGGTGTCGAGGCCCCGAGGGTAAGTAGGGTTGGACATATTCAAGTTGTCACAACTCACTTCGAGAATTGGTGAATGGTGATGCAACCGACACAGATCCAAGTTGTCACCTCCATAATTGGCTCCATTTTTATGCATGTGAAATTTGGATCCAAATAGTATTTCTTAACATTATTGCCGAATCGGTGAAGGCAATTTTTATATGTTTCCCTTCAGATGAAAATTTTAAATAAACGTGGACCTTCTTTATTGTCAAATAGTTTTTACATTTTGAATTTTTTACGGGTAAATTCTTCCTTGCACTTTTCTCGACGTGTTGAAAGCCTTTTGCGGGTGTGATGGGTGCAATTTTGAACACTCTGCTGAACACCCTTGTCCCAAGTAATCCCCTATTGCGCTTTACTAGGGTAGATGATACATTTAATCAAAACACTATGGATGGGGGGACAAAATTTTAATGTGTAAAATCACAAGCATGGCTGTAGACAAGTCAAGTTCTAGGCACGTTTCTATGTTGGGTCTCCTTTCATTGAGTGCCATTTGGTCAAGGACACCACTCCAAGCACCCGATAAATAGCGGCAAGTAATCCCTCTCGCCACAATTGAGAACTACAGTTGTTTTGGGAAATGGTTACATCCCATTTGCTATAAGAATCAATACATCTTCCAAGTTTCCAAATTATTAGCTGCATGCATAAACACACACTATTTGTGGTGAAATTTGTAAACCTTTCAGGTTCATTCTCCATAGCATTGTTTGTGTTTTACATCGCATTGTAATGAGATAGTGTGATTTTCATGCTTTCGCTCAAACAATTGACGGAATGTGACAAGATATAACCTCCAGTGTTTATTTTCTTCCCCTAAATAGAAGAACATTTATCTCTCAGAAACTTATTATCCCTACATCTTGCAGCTCGTTAAACCACGTTTCTTTTCTCTCCATTTATTATTTCTCTGCTTCAAATGGATGGTCTTTAACTGCAGAAATTTTTTCTCTCCCTATCATATTATCTTCTCAGGCATTCATTAGAATGGTATGTCAATTAAAATATTTTATCTTTGTGCCAGGTATATTTTATAATCTTCCAAAGGCATTTGTTTTAAATAATGATTTTGTTCCTCACATATGGATATATGTGTGACAAGTACAACAGTGCTTCAAAGAGTCACCTTTTCCTACAGTATTCACAATTACTTATTTTCAGCGACTCCAATGTATGGTCTAAACTACCTGGCAATTTACGTCTGCCCGGCATGTTATGCTCTCATGCATTATTCACTTTGGAATGGCAATTTTATTTCTTTAGCAATGTGCAACGTCTCGTACTTTTCTCTCTCAAATCCATTTGTTTTTAATGAAAAAATTGACATTGATAATAACATATATGACATTGCTACATCAGGTTTTGAGCATAGTATTCCCGTAATATATTATTATACAATTCAAAAATTAACCAGATTTTTTTATTTGCATTGGGAAATACAAACCCTTCTAATACCTCGGCCATTTTGGAAACTAAACGTGTCACTTAGAAATTATTTCTTCAAAGGAATGGCACATCTGTTCAATTAATAAATCAGGACAAAAATATAGTGAGCTTTGCATCAACACTTCATGATCATAGTTGTACTTATTTCTTTATTTCCTACTAGGTACTTTTTTGTACATTTGCAAGAACTTCTTTTTGGAATTGGATGAACTCAATTTTGCTGCATATTTTTTTTGGGAGTTATATTTTTGCATCTAAAAAGTATGTTAGAATTTTCTTTACAAACACATTGGCCTACACACCTGCATGTTCCACATCCCTTTCCCCACTTTTATTATGCTATCTCAGCTTTCCATTACTCAAAATACTCCTATTATCTCACACTCGAAGGTGTTGCATCCTATCAACGTTTACATCAGATCCTTCTAATACAATTGCTAGTAAACAAAAGTAATGGAAAAGCTTTCTAAAACACCCTCATTGTTATAGTTAATAATCTTCGAACTAGGTAATAATGTTGTTACAAACTGATTATAATATGTATACCTAAATGTGACCTATATATGTATGTATGAGATGGAGATTCCTATCGGTAATTTGTGAGTTACCACAATGGTTGTCATTATCTCCATTACTATAATTTTAAACATTAATTACAATGGTTAGCATTAATTTATATGTGGACTTCAATATTTACAGATTGATCGTAGTGATGACAATGTTGAATGTTTTCAATATTCACATTACTCTTTGTATGGAATAAAGCTATCCTTAATGCTAACATTTTCCCTTTTTTCTAATAAGTAGTAATCTCACCAAAGGATAACATAAAAAAAGCTTTACCCACAAAACTGAGAAACCAAGCACCATAGATTCCGTCAAAAGTCAACATAGGAACGTAGCGCAAAAAACACCCGTAGGGTTGCTCCATGAAGCATAAACATAGCCAACAACTAATCTATTGAGTTTGAATTTTCCATTCTACACCAATTTCCACCCACCATCAACTACAATTTCTTGCATAGTGAATGTTATTCATATGAAATCGGCACCAAGACCCTTACTTTCAACTAATTCTAGCATTACTTATCGTAATTCTATCGCACAATAGGGAAACATTTTTAATTTATGTGTTTTTCTCGGCTCCAAATATCAATCTGATGCACTCTTTATTTCCCGATCCCTCTTCAATTTTCACTTTTAGGATCATACATGATCATTTCAGCCGAGGATGATTTAGCAACATTGTTGCTCTTGTTATTTATTATATTGATATTTAATATAATTATTTTTTACTACCATTTATTATTTTGATTTAAAATGTTTTTAGTGAGGAAGTATGTGCCTCTATCGGGTGCTCCCGAGCCTACTTTGAGAGTCACACAGAGGAATGAAACTCAAAGGTTTCTCTATATTTCATGAAAAGTTTTAATGACATCTACATGTAGTTGCTCTCTAGGAGCTTACAATCATTTACATGGAGCTTACAAGCTTCTACGGTGTTCCCTAAGACCTATCCTAAAACTAGACTACATTTTACATGCACATCCAACAACCTCGGCTCTAATGGAGCTTCTACACTTGGCAACAACAATTTGTTAACAACCCAAAATGGGCTTGCTTCAACAACCAAAAATGGTTACTTGATCCTCCTTTTATAGTTGTGTGCGCCGTCGTTTTTTCTACTTCACTCTCCTTGTTTTAATTCTCCTTTAGGTGAGATACTTCCTTCTAGAAACTTCTAGATTTCTACTACTTATATTAAAATTTGAATTGAGTTTCTTTAATGCTTTAACCTACCACACCTCTACTCATGTCACATTGATCTACCCATTGGCTCTCCTAACCTTTTTCCTAGTTAACATCCCTCCTTAGACACCTTCTCGACATCTTTTGTAGCTTCTTCCAACTATTCATCTTGTTGCACACTTATTTTCTCATGCTCTTTGCCATACTTTGTATTAATTTTTTTGCACATTCTTTTCCCTGAGTTCCACTTCCAACACTCTTTTGCACACTATTCCTAGGCTTCGTGGCCTTCTCCAAAATATTTACATCCCTATAATCTTCAAGGTTAAGCCAAAATTGACTTCCCTACCAAAATTCTACGTACATTTCCATGCCTACTCTACTCTACCAACCATTTGTAAATCTTCCATGAACTCGCGCCTTCCTTAAATCATGACACTAAACTATTGTGCTCTTATACGCAATCTCCCTTTTGCTCTGTTGTGATCTTCCACTTCACCAGTACACCTCCATTCTTGTGCACACCCATACTTAGCCAAAATTTGTGTAGGATTGCACTTAAACTTGGATTCTCCTACATTAAAATCTCTTACATCAAACACACAAGGTATTTCAGATTGAGATCCTCCTAAAGTAGACTGAGTGAGTGGTAGAACCACCATTTGAACTATTGAGGAAAATAGTTCGGGTTTTTTCATTCTCTAAAACATGTTTCGGCCTTGGAGATTCTTTTTCACGTCTATTCCAGTCTCATGTCACATCCCGTTATTTGTCTACACTACCTTGTGCCCTATTTTGAACTTATGCTCACCATTTCGCAACCTAATCCTATAAATGGATCTCTTGATTAACTAAAATAAGATTATTCTAGTGTAATATAATGCTATAGAAGTAGTAAAATAACTAAATAAATCAAGTAATAAAATAATGAAATATACCCAAGCAACTAAGCAAATGAAATGTGAAAACATAATGTATAAGAAGGATTAAGAAGTCCTTAGCTGATTTGTAGATGTCATAGGATTGTCTCGTAGTGGGGGACTGGTTGAACAACAAGAGAAAACTGTCTCACATGAGCATGAGAAAATGCAGATTTGAGTTGTCTAGCACTGGACTAGGGTGCCTGGAAGAGGGACGGGGGTTTTAGGTGCTCTGGGCTCTACAATAGAAATGCCTTGGTTTGTGAAAAAGCTCTACAAACCTTATCGAGGTGTCTCTGGATGTTCTCCTATGTTCGCTTCCTATCACACCGATGTCACTAAATTGTGTTGGATGTAAATATAAATAGGAGATGGAATATTCTCCTGCAAACCCTGCAGACAAAGCATCAAAACCCTAAAAAAACAAATATGCATATTAAGGAGTGGGAATGTCCTTAGCGACCACAATGGTCAACTTACTACACTAAGTGTTACCCTACATGTTACTCTATGTTACTCTTGGTCACACTTTGTGAAGTAGTGAGAAAATAACTAGATGTAGAATGTAGTAAATGTGTGCATGGAAACAATAGACTCCCCTCCTATGAAGTGTGATGTAGATGAACTAGCCTTATGTGCCTTGTGATGGAGCTAGATGGATGCAAATGTAGCTTTAGATTCCTTTGATGGATGTAACTCTAGATGGTGATAGTAGATTCTTAGTGCTTGGTCCCTCATTATGGTCACATAAATTTATATTTATATGGTTCTCTTGTTCTAATTTTGTAATTAACCCCAAAATACCGACCACCAAAATATAGAAAGCTCAAATGGCTAGAAAGTGCCCAAAAGGTGAGAGTAAAGTGCAAAGAGGATCAGGTGCCCTAGAAGGGACCAGAGCGCCTTGGGCACCTCATTTAGGAAGAAAAAAAAGACACAAAATGACAATACATATTGGGCAAGTGTAGGTGTAAGATCAAAAATACAACAACAAGCAATGTAAAAATGGCCAAAGACATGGGTTAATTATTACTCTTTTCACTTCAAGAACCATATGAATAGTATTATGACAACGGTGGGACTGAATATTCCCCCAAAGGATTATTTTTAAATATTACAATGTTACATTATACTATCTAGAGTTAACACTAAATCAAAGTGTGTGATTTAGTGACTACATTTGCCCCCACTTTATGTTGGTGAGTAGAAATCTCAACAACATAAAGTAGATAGAGATGTGTACCTGATAGTCCATGTAGAGTGATGTAGAAACACGCTAAAGGACTAGAAAAAAGTGTGGAGTAACAAAAATGGAGCCTAAAGACTAAAGATGTAGAAACTATAAAAAAACTGATGAGAGTGAACCTATGGTGAAAGCATGTGTGTAGATGTCAATGTGTTTGTGTACCCGCATTGTTAGTATCGTGCATGTGGTGTAATCACCATGTTTGTGTTATTTTTGACTAATTTCTTCCCATATGGATAGGTAGAGAAGAGAAGATGATCAAGTAGTCAAATATGCATGTATATAGTAAAATATTGTTAATGAAATTACAAAAATGAAAAAAGAACATGTGCAAATTGATCCTCGAGGAGACAACAAAAGTGTAGAAAGAATATCCTATAACCATCAGTGAAATGTGATTTTTTTGGGCGATCTGATGCCACTTTGACCGAAGAAGTGTAGGGAGAAAGTTGTGTTATTCTCTAACATGTAATTGCTTCCCTGATATTGGTGAAGAGATCTATGTACTATCTGGTTTTTTGGGCAATCCAATGCCACTAGCCAAAGTAGTGTAGGGAGGAAATTCCAATGTATCCTCTAACCTATAATCGCTGCCCTAAAATTTTAAGGACAATCTGTCCTATAAAATCTGTTATGTATGGGGTTCATAGACTCGGTCTCGAACCACTCAAACTATAGACTAAATTGTAGATTGGTACCATGTGTAAACCCCAAATGATGTCCCTCCTCTTTGGGGGTGCATGTGACATCGTGGATAGGAGAATGTTGCCCTAAAAGAGGACCGACCACATATATTGAAATTGTACCCTATAAGGAGAATGGAAATGTGCTTGGTAAAGACAAAAGCACACACAAACAAGTGGTAGCTAGAAAACACATGTTATTACAAACAAGCATTCATGTAGAGAACAATTATAAGCCAAACAAACAATGTATAATCTAGAACATAAGAAAACAATGTAAACACCTAAGAAGACAATCATATACCATGAAGAGTGGGTTCCAAACATGGTACACCACTGACGGTGTCGCAAGACACTCAAGTTTTTCATGGCCGTAAATAAACAAGTGTGTACACATATCAAAGGGAAAGGCCCACAAAAAATAGCAAGCAAAAATAATTATGGAAACAAATATCCCTGCATAACAAATGTTGCACATGAAGCACCCATTAGCATGTTAGAAAAATAACCAAGTATGTCAAAGCATGTATAACCTGATAATGGAAAGTGCTAAGTAAAAAATGAAACAATAGCACCTGTAGTGTACGAATGTGGATGCCCCTAGTAGGTAGTGTGTTAAGCATCGTATTATGTGTAGAAGCTTCTGTATCTACAATCACAACTAGAAAAGGATGTGAACGTGCATGTGTGGATGATAATGATAATGACATACAAGATATCTATCTAGCATGTGTAATAAAGCGAGCATGTAAAAAATAAGTGCAAGCAAGAGTAAATGTAACCATAAAATGCAGTATGTTGTGGATGGATGGAATGGAATGTAGAGTGAATGATAGGATATGTGCCCCTTAAGTGAATGGAATTGTATGTAATGAGGTTCATTTAGTATGCCCCCTCAAGTAGTCAAGAATGAACCATAAATGAGAGTGTGTCATTGGAAAATGGTCTAATTTTGTGTTGTGTGTAACACGCTATGATGAGTGTGTGGTGATGATATGCGACATAGAGATGAATTGTGCGTGACCCTATAGCGTAAGTGTATATCATGACTAGATGAATAGAAAGGAGGTGGTGATTTAGCCTAAATCGTATACCACTAAATAATGTAAGTGAAGTGATGATGTAACCTATCATGAGATGATGCTAGAAGAAGTGACCCTATAACCTAAGGCGTATATCACTAATCCTAGGAATGTCACATGAGAAGATTGAATGATGAACATGTGAGCATGATGTGGTCCATTTGTGATGTATACCCTCAACAATCTAGTATGGACCATGAGACTAGAGTGCATCATCAGGTAGTGAGTGCAACGTGTATAAGTGGATGTACAAAATGCGTAGTATGTATGGTATAATAGGATGTAAATGCAAGATGTGCCAATGTCCTAAGATGTATAGCATAGAAAATGTAAAATGGGATGTAAGATGACATGTATGATGTGTGAAGATATGTAGTTCCTAATGTGTAGTGACTATTGTGCAGTGTGTGGGGTCCATGTATAGAAATGCCCTCAACAATAAAGTGTGAACCAAAGCACAAAAGTGTTTCATCTAGGAATGGTCGAACTAGCGTGTGTCAAAGTCTAAGTGTTTTGAGTGAATGTTGAATTGATAGGTGATGAAAATGTAATGTGTGTGGTGTGATTATCATGGGGATATAAGCGTAATTCCCCCAAGTATATAAGTGATGAAAATTTAGTCAAAATATGCTAAGTGGATCAATGTAAGGAGTAGTTTCCTTAACAAAAGTGATGGGACGTTGAGGTGGTAAAGGTGTGTGACCATCAAATGGTTCATCATCATAGTAAGCTTCATCTGGGTCCTAGTCATCGACATAGGTATGGTCTATAGCAGATGGTAGAATTACAAGTTTAACTATAGGAGGTGGTTGTTGAGCATGACCTTGTGATGTCACAGATACCTTTGATGGAGGAGGAGTGAGATCAACCTTAAGATGAGGTTGCTTAGCTTGATTAGGTAATATTGTAGATGGCTTAGTAGGAGGAAGTGATGGAAGACAAACCTTGAGAGGTGATTTCTTAGTTGGAATGGGTTGAATAGGTGATTCTTGACTGACTAAAGAAGGCATATTAGAAGTAGTGGTTGAATGCTCATTGGATATAGAAGGAGCAGATTTAGGAGCCCATTGAGATGTAACAATTGGAGAGGACAATGTAACATGATGTTGTGTAGTGAATGAGATAAACCCTTGACACTCAATATGTTTGATTCTATGTTGTAAAGTGTAGCAATCATTGTCATTATGTCCATTGATTCGATGATAATTGTAATATGGATGACCTTGATATTTTGTTAGCCGATAAGGAGGATAATAATGAGTAGGTGGTAAAGTGATCAATTGATGACCAAAGAGCTCAGTATGAAGGTTGTGTTGCTTTGTATTGCACTCAAAGATGAGAGGTTATGGTAATGGTATGACTTGAGACTCACCAACATGAGCACATGTAATGGACATAGAATGAGGATTAGATGAAGAAGGAGAACAAACATGAGCCTGAGAAGCATCCTTAATATGTTGGATTCAACATTTAAGAGATATGATCATGGATTCCATAGCCTCAAATTTATCGTAAAATAGAGTATACAAAGCTTGAATTGACTCCAATAGGGGTTGATTAGATTTACAATCAATAGAGACCTCGAGTAAAGATGACCAAAAATAACATTGACTTGAGAAGGAAACATGTTGATAGGAAGATACATATTCTCTAAGGGTTTTTGGAGAGTGTCTTTACAAGATTGGTGCATTTGAATCAATTGAAGCAAAGAGATGTGACAAAGTTTTTAGGAGCTATGATGGAAGAAAAAGAGAGATCCAAGAATATTCAAACTTGGGTTCACCAAAATGATTAACTAAAATAAGATTATTCTAGTGCAATCTAATGTTATAGAAAGTAAAGTAATCGAATAAATGAATTAATAAAAGCAACTAAGAAAATTAAATGTGAAAAACTAATGTGTAAGAAGGGTTAAGAAGTCCTTAGCTAATTCGTGGATGTTGCGAGACAATGTCACAAAGTGGGGACACTGATGAACAAGAGGAGAAAACCATCGCAGAGGAGCCTAAGAAAATAAAGATCTCGAGTTGTTTGGTTGGACTAGGGAACTTAGAAGAGAGACATGGGCACGGGGCACTATGTTATGTAATATGGGTTCCCTTGTCTATGAAAATGATCTGCGAACCTCCTCCGAGGAGTTTTTTTATGTTCACCGTATACGTACCCAAAATCGTATGGGTACTGACTGCCGGAGCACAATGTAACACGTGCCCCAATGATGATACAGTCTCCTCGCAAGGTGTTCGAGATCCGAAAAGCTCTCAAGTGTGCATTAACATCCCACATGCCCCACTTAGCCCCGCTAATTTTATTTTTCCCTTTCCCCCTCTTTTCTTTGCCTTTTCTCAAATGACGAAAACCCGCCGCCCGCGGTCTCGTGATGGCGATAGGGCTGGTCCTCAGAACCACCACACCCGCTCGTGGCAGCGGTCCTTTACACATTTTCCAAAAGCTCTTTTAACATGACTCACGTAAAATCAACGATTCACCGGATTTTTTTCACCGCCATAAGCTTGCCTTAAGATTTTGGTTCCCTAGAATAGTGTTTTGCCATTGTTTATAGTTTAAGAATTTACCTTGGGTAAATGCAAATGCTATAAATAGTTCTTGTGCTCAAAGGCCCTCAAATTTGCCTCCAATTTCTCAGCAATAGATTAGTCTTTCATTTTACTTAGAATTCTTAGTTTTTTTCATTGCATGCTTAGTTAGCATTGTTTTCTTTGTTGGAAACCACATATCCATCTTGGCAAATGTTGTTGATATTTCATCCAATCCATTGGAGTAGCATAGTTTGTTTTCAATAGGAAGCCATTAAAGTTGCAGGTTTTTTTCTTCAAACATGATAGTTTCGTGTTCTACGGGACGTTTTTGTGTTGCATGACTCGCAATAAATCCCGCTAGGAATTACATAAGCCAAGCTCTGTACTCTTGCGCTATCTCTCTCCTACTCACATTGTATTCAGTCTGTATCCTAAGCTGCCTTTGTCCCAATATCTACTTCTATTGATGCTAGCATTACACGCTTTTCTAGATCCAAGTGAACACGAAGGAATGAGGAGATCACACTGAGGGGACATAGCCACACACACCATCGGATTCGCCACTATTCTACAAAATCCAGGTTCTAGCTTTCAAAGTTCTAATTAGAAACATATCAAATAGAGTAGCCAATCACTTTATTTCAGTCAATTTTACTTTCGATATTGCCAGGGAAGCTATGGGGATTGATAGTTTCTGAGAAACTATGATTCATTTCTCACTTCTGAGGTAGGATCGAGAGTCTTGCAAATAGATTAGATCAATTATTTTGTTATTTAGAATAGGTTCACAGTTGCAAAGACAAATAACTATACTAAGTTATTTTGTTTGTTTTAATTTGTTATTTTAGCTGTCAATTCTAGATATATTAGATAGTTGTTCTTTAAATTATTTTTAGTAGATAGATGTATCGATTTAGGAATATAAATAGACGTATCTTTCACAAATTATCTTACTCTTTGTCATTAGTTAGATTTACACTTGTTGCTTTTGTATGACAATCACGGGACCTAGAGAGCCCAGAGAATACATATTTGAGCCAATCGTGCCCCAACCCAATCTCATCACAACAATAACTGATATAGATCAAAATCTCAGGATCCAAGTCTTCGAACAATGGTAAACGTACAACAAATTGATTCCCAGTTAAGCGGGTTAAACATAGAAGACGACAAAGCACACACATTTTGGTCAAGTCAACCAAACTATAGATTACCCTAGATTCATATCCACATGACTGTGGAAGGGTTTGAAAGAGAGCATACCTTTGGTTGTGATCCTTTGGTCCCACAGCCAGACGCAGAGACACTCTCACAGATATAGATACCAACTTAAGAATTCAAGTTGCACGAACGCCGGTAAGATACTCTGAGAAGATCGCACAATTATTAATTCTGAATATAGAAGCTAAGAAAGCATATGATTACTGGATACTAGGGATTAGGGACTAATTCCATACATGACCATAGAAGTCCACAACAACCACGAATCTACGGTTGTGACCCACAAATCCCACAGCCCAACGAATCCATAGGTGAATCAGACATAGATGTTGGCCTACGTACACTAGTATTTAGATCTACTCCACTTCCACCTATCATCATCGAACAGTTATCCTGGCTAGACACAACAGCTAACAAAGCTAAGGAGTTATGGACTAGGCCAAAGAATCGCCCATAGAGACAATTATATTTACCATCCATCCTATGACCTTGTCTAGAGATATACACGAAACTATCCCAGGACATTTTCCACGTATTCCACAACCCATAGACCGAATAACGCCGAGCTCGATATTGATTTGAGCCTTCGAGCATTCATCCTTGTTGATCGATCTATCACACTATTCAAGTTAGGAGGGCCTCTGACTTTGACTTAGATTAACTAGTTTGCAATTTCCATCCCTAGCTCTCTTTAAGACACAACCTCGGGAGGCGTGTAGAAGACATTAGATTTCCTAACTATCGCTCTCGATATGGGGTGATAACTACTCAACTAACTAGTTGTCAACACAAACTCTAAGGATGAGATATACCTCATCCCT
>CM031236.1:2037748-2083740 GCA_018340775.1 Taxus wallichiana var. yunnanensis | reverse complement strand
TATGGATCAAAACCATAAGTTTGTCATTGTGGCAGCACTTCCTATGGTCATATGAAGAGTTAATCTCTCCTTCCGACTATCCAAGAATCATACACCTTTTCAAATTTCATATTTAGGACTAGGAGTTGTGTAATTTTCTTAGAATACCTTACGTATTCTAGCAACTTAAATGCGTAAGCCAAAGATTCTATTTCAATGAGAAGATCTCCTCACGTCAAAGTTGTGGAACTAAAGGATCACAACCAAATATTTGTTCTCTTTCGAGTCCTTGTATAGTCATACGGATATCCTATCAAGGCAATCTATAGTTAGGATGATTTGACCAAAATGTGTATGCCTTGTCGTCTTCAATATTTAACTCTCTCAGTTGTTCACTAATTACTCGTAGGTTTACCATTGCTCGAAAGACTTGGATCCTAAGGTCTTGATCTATATCAGCTAGTGTTGTGGGGATATTTGGTTGAGGCACTATCAGTTCAAATATGTATTCTTTGGGCTCTCTAGGTCCCGTGATTGTCATGAAAATGATTCAAATTTTAACTAAAACTAATAAAATAATTATGAAAGATGTATCTACACTATGCATGTATGATTTTATTTTTGTATTTTCGATGAAGTATTTTAACGAAATTAAAAGAGCAACTATTCTAATATATTTATAAAATGGACAACTAATCTAGTAACAAAATTAAAACAAACAAAGTAGCCCGGTGTAGCTATTTGCTGTGTAGTTGTGAATTTATCCTAAATATCTAAGAAACTAATTGTTTTAAATTGAAAGAATCTCGATCCTACCTCAGAAGTGAGGAATGAATCATAGTTTCTCAGAAACTATCAATCCCCACAGCTTCCTTGGCGATATCAAGAGTGAGCTTTGACTGAAATAAAATAATTTACTACTCTATTTGATACGTTGTAACTAGAACTTTGATAGCTCAAACTTGGAGTTTAAATAACAATGGTAAATCCAGTTGTGTGTGACTTCGTCCCCTCAGTGTGATCTCCTCATTCCTTCATGTTCTCTTGATCCAGAAAAGCATGTATATGATAGTATCAGCAGAATAGGTACTCAACAATGACAAATTTGGATATAGACCGAATACAATGCGAGTAAGAGAGGGATAGTGCAAGTGAATGTAGAGCTTGACTATGTAATTCCTAGCAGGAATTATTGTAGGAATAGAACAAAAATACGCCGAGAGTTCTCGAAGTTATCTTTTGTGACTAAACAAAACCTGCAACTCTAAATGGATTCTAATCTAAGAATGAAACTATTTTACTCTAAACTGACTTGCATGGAACAACAATGAAGCAAGATTGAAACAAGAAGATCGAATGACCTCTAAACAACAAAGGAAGACTAACAATGGATGCAAAACATGAAACTATTGGAATTCTAAGCAAGAAACTCAAAAGACTGAATGATTAAATAGAGAAGGAGAGGGGCCATTTGTTTGAAAACAAGCTAGCTATTTATAGCAAATGCATTCACTAGAAGGTAACTTGGAATGGAACTCTTTTACCATTAAACAAAGTGAAAACACTATTCACAGGGTGGCCAAAACATAAATGCAAAGCAAAGTAGCTGAAAATGTGGATAGAAATTAAAAATTTACATTTGATGCAATCGTTAGAACTTTCTAGAAAATGCGAACAGACCGCATCGCGCCTGTGTAGGGGGCAAAGCATGGACCACCGCCTGCATCTCTGGTGGCGGTCATGGGACCGCCGCCTGTGGGGCTGCGGTCTCGTCACTTAAGACTAAAATGTAAGGAAAAGGGGGGAGAGGGTAGAACAAAGCACACGAAGGCCGGATGAGGCATATGGGATACAAACGTATACTTGGCGAGCTTTTCTGGATCCTGAACACCTTGCGAGGAGACTTGTATCATCATTGGGGTATGTGTAACATCTTTCCAGTGGTGCAGTACCCTATAATTTTGGGTACGTACATATTGCCCCCTCGAAGAAGTGTCTTAGCCATGAAGAGGCATAAAATGGTGGATCCGAGTATGGTGGTCCCGAAATGGGGAGTTAGGAGTTATACCTGACATGCCCATGTGTCGAAAGTCACCATCCAAAATCCCATTATCTACAAAATGAAAAAAGGGACTCAAGTGCAGATAGATAAAATAAATTGAGAAATAAAACTAAATTGATATGAAATGAGGACTTACCATCTCACGCGGGTTTAGACTTACCTCCGTCGACGCTCCAACCCTACGAAAGACATTCAAAATAAATTTTAGAAAGCCATATATATATATAAACCAACTCATTTTACTATTCATTTCAGAGATTGATTTGATAGTTTTTGAGCTTTGGGACCTACGGTGACGGTTTTTGATGAGAGCATAGGCAAAGCATTTATGGTGAGATTGTGATCATGCCTCCTAGAGTGAAACATCGACCCATGAAAGTCTCAGGTTAGTTCTTCTCAATTTATTGTTTTTAACCTAAAATGTAGAAATGATAAAATCTTTGTCTTGGGGTTATTTTTTTGAAAATGCTAGTTTTAAATGAGTCTCTAGGGGGCGTCTATAGGGTAGGTCTTTATTTTGCTTAAAATGGTGTTTTCTTGCATTTTTAGGGCTTACGAGCCGTTCACGGGTTTGGGACAAGACCACCACCATACACATGGCAAGCGGCATTTACATGGGACCGCCACCCTAGAAGGTGACACATACGGAACCACCGCTCTGCATGAGGTGGTGGTTCAAATAGAATGCAAAAAGATGCTTTATTTACTTGTTTTTGCATTTTTAGCATTTTTACATGTTCTTGTTAGCTTTTCTAGTCAGATTTTGTTACTAACTTACTCTTTTTCTATGTTTTTGGGTGGATGTAGAAGGAGGAGTACATCAGATGGAGCCGAGAGAGGGAGTGATTTTATTACATTGATTGCTTTCCGCACTACCAAGGTGGGGTAGACAAGACGGGAAGTTGGAGATCCACCCCTTTGACAGAGTACCATAGCAGTTCGGCCTCCCATACATCGATATGTTTCCCAAATGGGGCTGTATAGATCTCATGCTTGTGAGGCTTGGGGGTCCTAGAGGCCGAGGTTAGACTACGGTCACTCCTGGTGTTCCCATCACATCTAGGAGGGTGGTTCATGCTCGAGGGTAGCCAAAGTCTCCTCTGCACCTTTACTTCAGATTGCCATCGGTCCCGCCCATATAGCAGAGATGAGCCTATTGACATGGACTCCAAGTCTGAGGAGTTCACTGGGGGAGAGACAGAGGAGGAGACAGAGGAGATAGAGACTAGAGCTGGTGGGATAGGTGAGGAGGATGACAATGATTCTGAGTGGCATAACACTCGGGGTGATATCCCTGTGGGCCGAGAGGGTAGAGCAGAGCGTAGAGAAGGTGACTTTGATTTCGTGAGGAGTTGCCTCGGCTCGTGGATTTAGGGAGATGGTGAGTCCATGGTAGATCGTTACATTGTTCCGTATGTGGGAGAGGGATGAAAATCAGCAAAGATTGTCAATGGTAAGCACGGATTCTAGAGATCCTACTGAGGCCTGGAGATTCGAGTGAGTTACTACTCCTTTCTTAACTTTGCTTTAGTTAGAATTGTTTAGTTGTTATTTCCTTTTGTTTGTTTCATTTATCTTTGGTTTTATTTTGGACAACTTTCTAACTTGCGTGTTTCTCTTTCTTACTTGCAACGACTACTGAGGGATGGTGAGACTTGATTCACCGTGTGTGCCAACACTCTATTACTCCCTTCTGATGGTACTCGGGCTGAGCTCACTGAGGATGTTGGGGAGCCCTCAGCAGCTGGTCGACACATAGATGTCTTTGCCCCTATCTAGAAGGTGGCAAAGATCATTACCTCCCTTCACACCGAGCTAGCTGGATATAGGACTGTTGAGCGCTTGATGAGGAGGAGTCGCTCTCATAGTGAGACTACAACTGTTGGCCATGATCATGAGCCCTCCGTCCATTCAGAGCGTCGTCGCAGTAGGAGTCCTAGGCACGGTCATACACCCTCTGAGGGATCTCGTAGAGGCCGAGAGATCATTTTATCTTTCAGAAGTGACCTTTGGTCGATATATGTATGATTATTTTGTGTCTTCGGCTCATTGAGTGTTTTGACCATGCCTTAGTGCATGATGGCATTGTATATGAAACACCATATATATATATATATATCTTTTTTTGATTCTCACTCTTGGTGTCTAGAATTTTGTGACTCGTTTCCACATGTATACTAGATGTTTTTAGAGTATTTGTTTTCATGCTTTTTAGAATGTATGCAATGGATGACAAATGATAACAAATGTTGAACAAAATGTTTCTCTTTTATATGCTTTTGTAATGCTGATATGTGATGATTAACACATTGTAGTATTGAACTTTTGACCTCTTTGGGAAATGTCTATGATTTCTTCTTATGTTGGCAAAACGTGATGAATGTATAGTGATAAAGAGATGAACTTGCCCCATTCCTAACTCCACGCAACCAGTAAGATGCGAGGGCTCAACACCAAGAGTTAGGAAGGGCACAAATTGTATGAGTTTGACTGAATGGAACGATGAGAGATAGAAAAACCAGTGACAGAAACCAAACTTAGACCTACACACTTACCCTACTCAGAACTACCACCAAGCTCAGAAGGCCACTTACTTTCTAGTTTATCTAGACTTAGATCTATAAATGGCAACCTGGTTGACAAAATATGGTTTTGAGGATTTGATCTCTTTGGAATTTGGACATTTGTTTTCACTTAATATAATTTGATTTGTATTTATAACATACCAAGATTTGTTAACTTGTGTGAATGGACCCCCCACATCCTGCCTCACGCCACTAGTAAGAAGCATGGGTTTGTCACCAAAGGCAAGGTATAGGTGAGTAAGGGCACTTCTTTCCTTTCCCAACCTCACACCACCAGTAAGAGGTGCGGGCTTATCACCGAAGGTTGGTCGGGAAAAGAAGTGTGTAAAATAAAAATATTCTGTTTTGCTTGGCACTTTTGATTCTATTTGATTTTTGACACTTCTGATTTGTGACTTTGGGATATCCTTTCTTTCAAAGAGATTTAAGAGGGATAGATGTGACACCAAGAAGCTTCTAGAACAGACCGTAGGTAAGGACAACTTCACCTAGTGAAAGAAAGAGCAAAACCAAGTATGCAAGCCTTGGTATGGTTTTCGTCAATACTTGTCTATCAAACTTGATGAGAAGATTTGAAATTACTTGATGATGTTTGAGGAGATGTGATTTGAATGCTTTTGCCAATATTTTCAGAAATTTGTAATAGATTTGCTTAAGAGTAAGTTCCTTGACTACCATTTCTACGAAATGAGTGGACAAAATGAAACAACTAAATGACTAATGCAATGTAGGTAGCTATAATGTACAAGTGGTGATTCTAGATGTCTCATGCATAAAACCATTTAAGATGTAAGGAATTGATTTCATTGAATTCCTCACCTTCTAGTGTGCACAAGAGATACGCACCATTTCCGTAGTCTTTCATGACTCGGTATGGACCTAACCACTTGGGCCAAAACTTCCTTCACCGGTTTTCTTATCAATCCGGCTGTCTAGTCTTAGAACTAGATCTCCCTCATATATTTCTCACTCATAGAATTTTTTGTTATACTCGCTGCACATCTAGTCAAGATAGGCTATGTGCCGTTTTTAACATTTAGCATGGCAACGTCAAGGCTTTCTAGTTGAGAGAGGCGTGCCTCCCTGTAAGCTTCTTCATCCAAAATCCCTTGTAATGAGATGTGGAGACTGGGTATTTCAACCTCAAGTGGGAGAACTGCTTCTGCCCCAAATACCAACGAGAAAGGGGTTGCTCCTGTTGGTGTTCTTATTGAGGTTCGATGGGCCCACAAGGCCGATATAGTTTTAGGTGCCATTCTCGCTTGTTCTCCTTAACCATTTTTGAGGAGAATAAATTTTAATGTTTTGTTTGTTTCTTCGGCTTATCCATTGGCTTGAGGGTAGTAAAGAGAGGCCATGTGATGGTTTATTTTGAATTTGCTGCATAACTCATGGACCTCATCATTTTTAAAGGACATGCCATTATCTGAGATAATGACTTGTGGGACACCATACCTGCAAATGATTTGGTTCAGAATGAACTTGGAAATTACCGAACCTAGTACGGTGGTGAGAGGCATGGCCTCTACCCATTTGGTAAAATATTATGTGGCCATAATTATAAAATTATGGCCATCGGTTGATGAGGGAGAGAATTTTCCTATCAAGTCCAGACCCCACGTGGAGAAGGGCCACAAGGTCACTATTGGTTACAAGGATTATATTGGCATGTGAATCTCATGAGAGAATTCTTGGCATTTGTGGCACTTATGTACAAACTCTCTATCATGTCGTGTTCGAGAGTGGGCCAAAAATAGCCCATCCGATGTATTTTGTGAGCAGTGGCATGACCACCGAAGTGGCCTCCACATATCCCATTGTGGGATTCATAAAGAATCTTCTTGGATTCTTCTATGTCGACGCATCTTAGAAGCATGCCATCAAAGGCTTTACGATAGAGTACTTGTTCTAAAACAACATATTTAGCAGTGATAATGCGTAACCACCTTCTTTGTTGTGATGTGGCATTTTCCAGGTATGTGTGGTCCATGATAAAATTGATGATATCAGTGTACCAAGGACATGTAGAGATGGGGGCTTGGTTTTGACAAAGTATATACACTCATCAGGAAAATCTAGATTTACCAGATCGCCTCCATCTAATGGATTGTCAGCTAACTAGTCTACAATGATTTGTCCCTTAATGGATTTTTGGTTTACAAATGTTAACTCAAATTCACCCATTAAGGTTATGAAACACCTAGCCTTTTTAGATAAAGACCCTTGCGTGAGGAATGTTCGTAAATGATCTGTCTTTATAATGACCCTTGTTTCTTGGTTTAACATGTAATGTCTTAAATTTTTGTCATTGCAAATACTATGACAAGGCATTCTCTCTCTCTTGTATAACATGTTTCATAATCAAGCAATGTTCAGCTAATGAAATAGACTACACGTTCTTGTTTATCATTGTCTTCTTGAGCCAGCATGCAGGCTAGCGAGACATCAGTGGCCCATGAGTATAGGATCAAAGGGTGGTCTAGTCTGGGAGGCATTAGCGTGGGTGGAGACAACAAGAAGCATTTAACTGCTTCAAAGGCCTCGTTGCATTCTTCAGTCCAATCAATGCTATAATATTTCTTTAATAGATTGTTGATTGGATGAATGGAAAACTTAAATCTAGGATGAACCTTCAGATTGCACGAGTTTCCCAAGAAATGACTTGATTCCAGACTCATCCGATGGTGGAATCATTTCGAGAACAGCCCATATTTTGGCTGGATTGACATCAATCCCTCGTGAAGATATAATGTAGCCCAGAAGTTTGCCTCTTGTCACACCAAACACACACTTCTTTGGGTTTAATGTGACACCATATTCAATTAATCATGAGAGGATGATATGGAGTACTTTTGGGTGATCACAATGCTTCTTGGCCTTGGCCAATAAGTCATCCACATAGGATTCCACAATTTTATGGATAAGATCATGGAATATGTATGTCATTGCCGATATCGTAGTGCCAACGTTCTTAAGACCGAATGGCATGACAACGTAGTAATAAGTTCCCCAGGGAGTTATGAATATAGTTTTGGCTTGATCCTGTTCAAATCCAAATATTGATCAATAATAATGTCAATGGATGGTAACAGAAGTCATCCTTAGGGCAAGCTTTTGTTAATATCCCAAAATCTATGCAAATGCGTATCTTCCCATTCTTTTTTAGAACAGGGACGATATTAGATACCCATTGTGAATATTCAACTAGTTTGATGAACCTCACTTGGAGAAGTTTTATTACTTCCTCTTTTACCATGAGAGCCACTTTTGGCTTCATCGGTCTTGACTTTTGTTTAATTGGTTTTGCATCTTGGTTTAGTGACAAGATTATGTACCATGATGTGTGATGCAATGCCCGTCATTTATTTATAGTTAAATGCAAAATCCTTTTGATGTTTTTTTGAGGATTTGGGTGTGTATTTCTATCTCCTCTGGAGTTAACGAGGATCCCAACTTCAAAAATTTTGGTTCTTCCTCCATTCCGATGTTTATGTCAATGGTTTCTTCTATTAAAGAAGCATTACCTTCTTCAAATTTAGGTGGGGCTGGAGGTAGTTCCAAGCTTTCTTCATCTTCTACCTCGTAGATATCGAGATCCTTTTATGGAGGAGACTCTACCATGGGATTTCCAAAATAGGAAGAGGAATGTGGTATTAGGGAAAGATCCACTATGCGGTAAGCAAGGTGTAGCTCTGCATAGGTGTTTAGATATTCGAGAGTGACTCTATCACCGTCAAAGTGATCCAGGATAGAAAAATCATTCTCATCTTCTCCATGAGTTAGGAGTGGGTTTGTTGGTATTTTACACACTAATGGTTCAGTATGAAGTGATACTCATGAAATTTGTATCTTCCAACTCACTGTTTGGAGTGAAATGGGAAGCTGAGGTTGCTATTGAATCATGCAAGAAGGTTCTACTCGTGGGATTGCTTCAATTGATATGAAGTTAAATCCCTTGCTTAGATCTAATACTGCTATTTTGTAGAGTTGTAAATGTTTAGCCCTAGTTTCATATACCTCAGAGACTTGGTTTGCAACTAGTTGTGAGTCTCCTAGTACTCTAATGTTATCGACACCCATTCTTTTGGCTAGGATGAGGCCAAGGAGGAGAGCTTCATACTCAGCTCCATTGTTTGTACATTCAAAGTTTAATTTAAAGGTGAAAGGTAGGATCTTTCCTCAGTGAAGTAAATATCTCTCCCCTTTGACCCCGAAGCAACATCTAGCTCCATCGAAGTGGAGAGTCCAATATTTGCTTGGAAAAATGGATGTTGGGATATTTGTCGTATCTATTTCTTCTACTTTGGTTACTTCTACCATACAAACTTCGTTTGATGGAAGAGAAGCAATTCCTAGGGTGTATCCCATACCCATAGAATAAAATGGTAGGAGAATAGGTAAATATTTCTCTAGCAACTCGACAATTTTTTTGCGGTAGTACCTAATGACTTTGTTTTTATGACGTTGGTCTCATTTTTGAGTGTTGGAATGCCCTCGACCAGATTTGTAATTTCCAATTCTGTGGTGGGTATCAACTTCTCTTTTGATTTCGAATCAATTGGTTTGCTAAGTTGATTTATTAGGAGTTCAAACTTAGAATGAATGCCTGGTCTCTTCTTCAAATCAGCTAGGTGTATATCGAAGGGTTTTGGGTCACCTTGTGCCAAAAATATTTTCCCTAAGTGTAGAAATCTTATTTCTTGGAATAACATGGAAGGGATTTCCTTCATACGGTGTATCCATGGTCGACCGAGGATCATATTATAGTTGGTTTCCTGATCTATAATATAAAATTTGGTGAGGACCGTCTTGGGTCCTAAAGTGACTAGTAAAACTATGGTTCCAATTGAAGTGGCCTTGAGGCTATCATAACCTCTTAGCGTATTTCGTGTTGTGGAACAGTTTGTCTCTCCATATCCTAACTTTTGAAGAAAAGCGAAGGGGACTATGTTAACTGCTGCCCCATCATCAATCATTACACGTTTAACATAATTATTGTAAACCCATACTTGTAAATGTAAATCTGGGTCACCTCTTCGTGTAATTTCAGCGTCTATTGGCATTTTGCTTATATCAAATATAAACTCAGTATCCCTATCTGGCTGCCCTGGAGGGTAGACGTCAAATTCTACATGGTTTACTTGCATGTTTCTGAGAGGAGGAGTGATGTTGATTAAATGACCAAGGCCTAATGCTTCTAAGAGGGCAGCCCTATGGGTGGGAGAGTTCTTTAACAAATCCAAAAAGGAGATGTGAGAGAAGGTTTTAGTTAAGTCATTAATTAAATCATAGGTGCCTATGGGTTTTACCAACGTTTGTTGAATGTTGTCTAGTTCCAATGGATAACTTGGAGTTGGTTGAGAAGAATAATCCCGTGTTCTTGTTATGGTTTCTACGGGTAGCTTAGTGTCTAACTCCACCAAACCAACTATCTTGGTTTGGGGTCAAGTTCCTAGTTGGGGTGCAACTGGTGGATTTAATGAAGTTGAAGCTTCATGATCATTGTTTCCTATTATAACACCCTTGTTTGTTCTACTAGGATCTAACTTGTTATTGTTAGAATGGTTTGGGAGTGGATCATTAAAGATCTTGAGGGGAAACTGCCCCTGTATAAGTGTTTGGCGTGGGTACTACAGAATTTGCTAAAAACATATCTATAAAGAGTTGTTTTTGATCTTTTGGAAAATGTTGCATGAATTTATTGTAGTCATAACAAGTCCTAGTATCGTGGCCTTGAATCTTGTGGAAACCACAATACAAATTGGGATTATAATTTCGAGGTTGTTGATTTGAAACTTGTTGTGGCCCAAAATTCTGATAAGGTTATTGGTTACTAGAGTTAAAATTTTGAGGTTGTTTCCTTTGGTTTTGACTCGATTTCGTTTGGTTTCAATTTGGACCTTGTGTTTGGATTTTTCGTTGTTGTTGTTTTTGTTGTGGTCATGGTGGATAATTAAAATCCACCGCATTGATTGTTGGAGTAAAATTGTTATTTCACTAATTATTAACAATAGGGTGGAAAAATGTTTACAAACATTTTCTCTTTTAACTTGGCCGCTACTTTCATCTCCAGTAACTCATGCGGTTCTTGTTAAGGATCTTAGGTCTTTATTAGCATTCCCAGAGTATTAGGATAGGCCGTGGTGTTTTGATTGGGAGTGGTTAATTTCCCATTTGTCCCATATGTCTTACAACCACTATCTATCGCTGCTTGGTCGATTCGGAGAGCACTCTCAAGTACTTCATCGTAAGTTCTTAGTGGGAACTTCTAGACTTCTTCCTTTATCTCTCTATTGAGAGAATGAAGGAATAAATCACATAGTTCCATTTGATCCATGTTTGGAGCACTTGCTGATGAGTAGAGAACCATACACCATCTTTGAATAAAATGAGCAGCAGATTCATTATGTTCTTGTTTAATATGCAAGAATTCCCTAATTCCTGTTCTTAATAATTTGTTCATATCAAAAGCTTTGATGAACTCTGACACGAGTTGTTTAAATGAGTGTATCGAGGCTTCAGGTATTCCAGTAATGCCAATCAAGGAAATAGCCTCTAAGGTCTTACTGAATATCTTAGCAACAACCCCATCCCAAGGGAGTAATTCTCGTATGGTCGTGGCATAGGCTTTAATGTGTGCATTTGGATCTCCTTCCCCTTTGTATTTGGGTAAATCAAGAAGAGGTCTTGGAAGCATAACACTTCATATGGTGAAGTCTAGGGGATCTTTTAAATATTCTGAATAAGTCCCTACTCAGTAGGCCTCGACCATCGACGATGTTTCTTTGAGGGGGTGGGGTGGCATGGTTTGTTGATATGGCATAGTATATGTATTTACAGAGACATAAGGAATCCCTGTGATTGAATGAACATCTCGGGAGAAGAGAACATGTCTCCTTGTGGTGACTTTGAATAAATTTTTAAGTAGGGAGGAGCATTGTTCTGGTATGGGTTGTTTGGTGCCAAGCCGGGAGGTATCATGTTTTCAATTGGAGCGACATTTGAAAACACGGTCCTAGTTGGTGTTTGTTGTGGGTAATTATACGGATGTTGAGGAGGCATGCCTAACATGCCTATTCCTATAAGGAGGTCAACTTGACTGGGGTGATGCGGAGGGTTGGGGATTCCTGTTTGCCCAAAATATGAATTTTGGTTTGCTTGAGCAAGTTCTAGCCCTCTAACCTTCTCAACTAAGGCTAAAATGACCTCTATTGGTGAAGACACAATGTTTTGCCTTAATGGCGTTTGTTGTATACCTTGAGGTTATAAAGGGGTATGATACCCTACTATGAATTGATCATTACCCTACCAAGCTTCACCGAGGGTATTTCCCATAGGTAGAGGAATGGGGGTGTTTTCTTGGAGTAGGGTATCGAATTGTATTTGTAAACTCCCTATAGGTGGGTACATGTTTTGGAAGCGTTGTTCACTTCTAGCATAGCGTGCTAAATACTCCTCATCCAAAATGGGAGTGGATCTTGACTATCTACTGATCTATGGTCTGAACAAGACCCGAGGAGATGAAATGGATTCTCTAGTAAATGTCATATTGTTAGAGCACATGGCTCTGGTTGTTGTGTTTGTGCAAGCTGACCCAACTCCTCAATTTTGAGGGGAGTTTGGGATGCCAAGTAATTACTTGAATAGTTATCAGCCCATGCTGAAAGTGAGGGTGATGGTTGTCTATTTGTTTGACTATAGTTTTCTTCGAGACACCGAGAGAGGTCTACCATATATGCATCGTATCCCGACATATTCGGGGTATATGAATACCCGCAGAATAATGGGAAAGAGCGAAGGTGGATGAAAGAAATGAAAATAAAAGAGGAATAATTGTTTGTTTCACGTCAGGTTCACCAATTTTGTACGATGGAAAAGTGACATGCGAGCATGGGAATCTACAAGTACCTCTTCCTCGTACCCGACCTCCCAAGGTTGTCTTTGAGGCAGGCCGGTGAATGTGGAATATATATGGATACGATAAAAAACTAGTGGGGCAATCTTATATCCTCAATATGCAATAATGGAATTTGTGAATCTAAGGCGAAGAAGGCCCTCCTAACTTGAATTGGTGTAATGGATTGTTTGGATATAATAGCTATTCGGAGGCTCCAATCAATGTTGAGCTCTGCCAAGATCCTGTTTATTGGTTGTTGGATACATGGGAAGTGACCTGTAGGTGCTTCGTATATATTTCCAGACAAGGTCATGAAAATGGTGATGGGAGGTGTAGTGGATTCTCCGGGGTTTTATGGACGATTCTCTGGTCTAGTCCAGAAATCCTTAGCTTGATTGGTTGCTACGTTTAATAAGGAGAATTGTGTAATAATGTTTGGTGGAAGTGGTGAGGACCTAAATACTAGTGTTCATAAACCAACATCAATGTCTGATTGATTAGTAGGCCCGTTGGGTTGTGGGACCTATGGATCACAACCATAAGTTTGTGGTTGTGGCGGACCTCCTATGGTCATATGAAGAGTTAATCTCTCCTTCCGACTATCCAATAATCATACACCTTTTCAGCCTCTATGTTTAGAACTAGGAGTTGTGTAATTTTCTCAGAATACCTTACAGGTGTTCTGGAAACTTGAATCGTAAGCCAAGTATCTATGTCAACAAGAAGATCTCCTGCGTTAGGTTGTGGAACTAAAGGATCACAACCAAATACTTGTTCTCTTTCAAGTCCTTGTACAGTCATACGGATATCCTATCAAGGCAATCTATAGTTAGGATGATTTGACCAAAATGTGTATGCCTTGTCATCTTCAATATTTAACTCTCTCAGTTGTTCACTAATTGCTCGTAGGTTTATCATTGCTCGAAAGACCTGTATCCTAAGGTCTTGATCTATATCAGCTAGTGTTGTGGGGAGATTTGGTTGAGGCACTATTGGTTCAAATATGTATTCTCTGGGCTCTCTAGGTCCCGTGATTGTCATGCAAAACGATTCAACTTTTAACTAAAACTAATAAACTAATTATGAAAGATGTATCTACACTATGCATGTATTCTTTTATTTTTGTATTTTCGATGAAGTATTTTAACGAAATTAAAAGAGCAACTATTCTAATATATTTAGAAAATGGAAAACTAATCTAGTAATAGAATTAAAACAAACAAAGTAGCCCGGTGTAGCTATTTGCCTATGCAGTTGTGAATTTATCCTAAATATCTAAGCAACTAATTGTTTTAAATTGAAAGACTCTCGATCCTACCTCAAAAGTGAGGAATGAATCATAGTTTCTTAGAAACTATCAATCCCCACAGCTTCCCAGCGATATCAAGAGTGAGCTTTGACTGAAATAAAATAATTTACTACTCTATTTGATACGTTGTAACTAGAACTTTGATAGCTCAAACACCGGAGTTTACGAATGCATGGTAAATCCAGCTTATGTGTGACTTTGTCCCCTCAGTGTGATCTCCTCGTTCCTTCGTGTTCTCTTGGATCCAGAAAAACATGTATATGATAGTATCAATAGAATAAGGTACTCGAAAAATGGCAGCTTTGGATATAGACCAATACAATGCGAGTAAGAGAGGGATAATGCAAGTGAATAGAGCTTGACTATGTAATTCCTAGCGGGATTTATTGCGGGAATACAACACAAATACGCCGAGAGTTCTAGAAACTATCTTTTGTGACTAAACAAAACCTACAACTCTAAATGGATTCCAATCTAAGAATGAAACTATTTTACTCTAAACCGACTTGCACATGGAACAACAATGAAACAATAAGATCGAATGACCTCTAAATAACAAAGGAAGACTAACAATGGATGTAAAACATGAAACTATTGGAATTCTAAGCAAGAAACTCAAAAGATGAATGATTAAACAGAGAAGGAGAGGGGCCATTTGTTTGAAAACAAGTTGGCTATTTATAGCAAATGCATTCACTAGAAGGTAACTTGGAATGGAACTCTTTTACCATTAAACAAAGTGAAAACACTATTCATAGGGCGGCCAAAACATAAATGCAAAGCAAAGTAGCTGAAAATGCGGATAGAAATTGAAAATTTACGTTTGACGCGATCGTCGAACTTTCTGGAAACGCGAACATGACCCTACCTGTGCATGGCTGCAGTTATGGGACCGCCGCCTATCCTGGGTGGTGGTCACGAGACCGCCACCCAGGCAGGGCGGCGGTCTTGTCACTTAAGACTAAAATGCAAGGAAAAGGGGGCGAGGGCAGAACAAAGCATGCGGAGGCCGGATGAGGCATACAGGATACAAACGTATACTTGGCGAGATTTTTTGGATCCCGAACACCTTGTGAGGAGACCTATATCATCATTGGGTATGTGTAACATCTTTTCAGCGGTGCAGTACCCTACAATTTTGGGTATGTACATTCACCTATGCATTCTTCGAACTAGTAAATATGTGGTGTTCTTTACGATATGGTATCCAAGCCACACCGGTATTGAGCTGTCTAGTTCTATTCTACAAGATTATTTCAATTGAGGTGGTTATTTGCAAGTTGTAGATTGGGGAAGAACCGTAAATATGTTGTTCTAATGCACTTTCAGCTATTCTAAAGCAAGTTTCAATTAGCTAAAGTGGCGTTTTAGTTACGAAAGCCAAATTTTTATTATTCAAAGCCACATTTGCACTATGTGAAGGGAATTTTTAGGCACATGTTTACAACTGGAGGGGCATTTTTTATTTGTATGAAGGACATTTTTAAGCTGTTAGGAGCCACCCTTTTACAATCTATAGGGAATTTTTGTTGTTTATGGGAGCTTTCTATTGTTTTAGGAGCTCTACAAACCATTGGAGAGGCATTTTCCTTCCCGACAACGTGTAAAACACTCAATTTTGGCATGTTTTCTACCATTGGTTTGATAAAAACGACCCTTGATAAGTTGTCTTGAGACTCCAACGTGCCCAAGATAATCTGGTGTTTTATTTTATTGCAATTATCTCCAATTTTGACTCTAAAGTTATTTCAAAACCTAGCATTATTTTATTTTTGGAAAACAAATTCATTTGAAAAAAATTGCATTAGAAGGAATTAAAGTTTTAATTAAACTTGTATCTTCACTGATGAAGAAGAAGGGTGAAACCTAGGTTGGCAAGAGGCCAATTTCCTCTCAAAAATTAAACCATTGTACTATAAACTCCTTATCGATTCCAATGAGTGGTTGGAAGGTTAGGTCCATCCTCATTTAGTGCATTTTTTTAATGCTTGAGTGCAATTTTATTTAAAATAGGCCTTATTTACAGAAATCGTTATTGTAATAACTTTTGATCAGTAGCTCGAAACTAAGTGCCATCTTTTACAAAAGTTCATATTTTTTAATTCTCACAAATTAGTTCTATTTATATTATAAAATACACTAATTTATAAAGTGCCACATTTTGGGAGGATTTTTGCAATGGATGATGAAGAAGACGATGATCACTTGGTTCATTTTCCAAAATATTTTTGAAGACCAAAGGATGGGGCCTGGTTTGGTAGGAGACCAAACCCCTCCCATATAATGAATTGTTTGTTTCATTTCTTATTTATACAATAAGAACATTTAGTGCATGTGTTTCTCTTGAGAATAATTTATACATGCATTGTAAATGGGTATCTAAAAAGGCACCTATTATCAAAACCCATATTGAGGATCACTATATCTTCCTTGTAGTAATTTTGGAATCCTATAGTACTCTTTGAGACATGACTTCTCCATTCCTTTGGCAGTTCTAACTTTGTCCTTTTTATTTTGTTCCCTCTTGACGAACCAACGGTTTTAAACAATAATGGACATATATTTTTGTGAATTCTTCTTATTAGAGGGTGATCTTTAGAGAAAGTTACACTTGTTGGATATTATTTATTAGTGCCTTATCTAATTTTGGATTCTTGTTGGGATGTCTTATTTATTCTCATTTCATATTTTTTATGTAATTGGGTACCTAACATGGCCTTGTTGTCGGGACCCAATTCTTCTATCCACATCAACTCAACATCTTCAAGGGTTTCTAGACTTCTTCAATTCTAATTTATCTCTCTTTTGGGGGAGGTTTTCCCACTGGGTATTCTCTTTTCCTCAATCATATGAGATATTTCATTATATTGGTACCTCTTTTTATTATCGGGAGACACTTTCCTTTTTCACTACCCACCTAAGTTGTGCTTATGAGGGGTGTTAGTATAGGATATTCATTTTCCTTGTATTTTTATTTACTTGGAGCTTTCCTACACTCATGGGATATGATTGCTTAGGTGTACCAGTTGTGTTGAGTTAGCTTACCAGTTGTGTTAAGTTATCTTACTAGTTGTGTGGAGTCAACTTTACTTTATCGGTTAGTGAGTTACTCACCACCCAGGTGGTATTTACACTTTCCTCCTCTTATATATGTACATAACTTGCATCATTATATGATATGGGTATTAAGTTGGAGCTATTTACGCTTATTTTAATTATCTCTCTTGTATTTTCATAATTTGCAGTCTTGTATGCTTGTTTTGTTTTGTCTTGGAACAATTCACATCTCGCATCATTCACTTGTGCATTCTTTGAACCAACAAATCTGTGTTACATGCGGACGCTTCTTCGATAAATATATCCATCAGTGGTAGAGGTAGGTTTTAAACTAGGTGTTGGTATCAGTTCATCGATGAATAATACTACACGTAAATGGTAAACCATTTGGAATATCCTTCGACATGATATATGTGTACTTGCCTAGAATATCCTTCACTTTTAGTGGGATCTCCTCTATTTTTATAGATTTATGTTCCCCTATATTTTACATGAGCCTCATAATTAATACACAAAAATCACTATCCCATTTCATAACATTCATGAACTCCTTTCATATAATTTACAATATCTAGTGAACTCATCTCTGCCTCTACACTTGTATCCTTTAAAGGGATCATATTTGTCTTCCATTTCGACTTCAAAAGTATAGTACTTTCATATCCATCATGTACTACTTTCTCAACATACTTCTAAAGTATAATAAGTAACACATGGCATATATCCATAGAAATATCAACATACAAGACTTCATTTCATATGTAAATTAATCTTGATATGTACTTTAAATTGCATTCATAACAATTTGAATATCCTTTAACAACCACAACACCTTATATTGGTTTATATGCACAATTCTAGTTAGAGTAAATTTATCAATAATCTCGATAGAAAGAACATTGTCCATCTTTACCACAATTAGTAATACGTTTGTAAATCTTACTCATTTTATCTTCTCTAAAGATATTTTTCTCTATGCATTATCTTCCCTCACAAGTTTCAACATTACCCTATTCATCAAGAGATCTTATGCGTTGTAGTTATTATGTATCACTATTATATGCATTTATTTTCATCTATGTGATCTAATAAACATGTTAACTATAATCACTCCTCCTTTGAAAACTATTTCTTTGTGTGGATTATGGACATTAAAATGTGTAATTTCTATTCTCTCCACAATAGAAACATGTTCTTCTATATCCTCCACTTATTTTGTGTCCTCTTCCTCTGAAATAAGAGATACATCCTCAACTATACAAATTATTATGCTTATGCGAAGATATCATAATGCACATGACTATATTCATCACTCCAAAATCTTACACTTCTGCATGGGGATTTTATTTCCCCTTTACACGATATGTTGTCTATGTGAATATGTATCCTCCACATATAGTGAAAAATATGCATATTCCACATATTTTTAATAATATAATACTAAACTCATATTTAATGGAAATGGATGATCCATAAACATACTTGATATCTTCTATGTCATACTCCACATTGAATTCTTCAAGAGTGAAATAATAGAACTACTCTATGTACTTCTTGACAATAAGTTCCTTATAACACAACTTTTGTAACTATATGAGAAAATGATATTTGTAATCAATATGTAAAAAATGTATCCCTACAATTTATCACCAATCCATACCAAATCCCGATCATTTATAATTATTTAAAATCTCTTTGTTTTCATGCTTTCCTACCATAAATTTGATTGACTCTTCCAAATGGTACATAAAAGTATTACCTTCCTAGGTCCCCTCTACTCCTTCATACTCAAAAACAATTCTCAATTTGTACAACCCACTCAACAATTTCATATGGATCTAAGCACCTTTAATAAATTTTAATTATTGTATTTGAATTTATTCGAGGTAATGTTGGAAGCTCAATCACCGAGAGGAGGGTGAATCAGTGAGAAATAAAAACTTTCATTCACTTAAACATTTACATCCATCAACCATTCAATTTAACTTAACCATTAAGAATGCATTCATGAAGAACCTAAACATAAATGTGCAAATGAGTACAAAAGAACAAATGAACATCAAATATAAGTGTGAAACCATAAAGGGGAAGAAAACCTAGTACAATAAAGATTTTTACAAAAATGAATCAAATTTAGTTAAGCACCAACCCAACAAGGAGCACCAACCCCTAGGTTTAGTGAGGCACCAACCCCACAAGGAGCACAAACCCCTAGATTTAGTAGAACACCAACCCTACATAGAGGCACTAACCTTATAGATGAATCAATGCAAACTCAGCCACCTAATTGTGTTTTTCACCTCTATAATGTTGCACCACCAACTGATGATGACACTTGTTAAGCTCTCTTTTCTTCTATCTTCCCAAAATTTGTCTTTCCCGCTAACTTGCTCAAGCACTTATCCACCAAGCTAATTAAATCATTTGACCTATCTCTCCAACAATAGAAAACCCTCTATCACTTCATGAAAACTCTTTTTCCATCTCTTGATGGTCAAACAAGCCTTCTACACTTCCACAAACTTCCCTCTTACTCACTAACTCTATCTCTTCCTCTAACAACAACAAATAAGCCCAACAACTTGCTTAAATACATGACTCAAACCTCAAATACATCTAGGTTAGTTGTCATATGGAAATTACACTTAAAAATCTTAAGAACATCATTTATACAACTCCTAATATTGGTAATAGTATGTGAAAACTCAAATCCTCCATTAGGACTTATAGAGTCCTAATTACACCCAAACACCTTTTCACCAAAACCAAGACCATTTAGGCCTACTTAAACATGTTTTATAAGTCCACTACAAATCTCCAAAAATCTTGTACACCTCTGCACCATCATCTCATGTAATGACACCACCATTTGGAACAACTATCCTCACTAGGTTTGTGACCTACAAAACTAATCTTCAAAGATGAAGCTCAAACACACCTGAAAACACTTGAACCATGAAAGTATGACACATGGATGGAAATATCATGACCTCAAGGTCATCACCAAAATCATGATACACCATCACTCAGGGCTTAGGTGCCCAAGAACACATCTACAACTAGGTCACCAAAAACTTCCATTTTCACCCCAAAAATTGGTCTTGCAAGATAGGATTCAACATACCAAATACTAAATAGTGCTAAAAATGATGGGGGTAATGAAAGACACTCTATTATGTTTTAAAAAAACAAGAGCACCTATTGGTATTTTAGTTATTTGACTGACCCACTTCAACTTAATAGTTTTCAATAAAATTTAGTACCTTATAAACTAGACTCAAAATGCTACGATTCATGTTCTTACAACATATTCCAATTTTGAGTGAAACTACTTTAAATAACTCATACAAGTTGAAGATTTTTATGTTTCAGAAAAAAAAGTGTCCACATAAGACCCCCTTTGGCCCCCATATTAGTGTGCTTACCCATACATGTATTCATTTTGGATCTTCCTCCACTATCGTTCAATAAGAAGTTCCCATTCTATGTTGCTTCATGTGCATCTACCATTGAAGATTTCAAATATTTTTGCATGGGCATTGAGATAATAGCGAGATTCTCCCACTTACCTCAATGCATGTGTTGCTCACCACCCGAATTGCATTGGATTCATCACATCTCCTTGGCCAAGTTCAACACATCTTCACTCAAGCTTGTTTGAAGTAACCTCTGCTCACTCGTGGAAGACTTAGGCCAGACGTGCTTCAAACAATGACGAGGTGAATATCAAAATAAGGTTTTTGCATATATGAGTTATTAGCTCGATCAGTGTTGTCAATCCAATCTAGTCTTGTGTCAAGAAAACAAAGTATAAATTTGTTGGGCCTTTCTCTTGTTCAAAGTCTTGTAGTTTATATAGTATTTTTTTATAACTCGGTGGTTATGTATTTGTAATTGTTTGTTACAAAAAAATAAAAAATTTCTATAGACCCATATAGATTTTTGGTTAATATTTTATTATTATTGTTTTGTCTAGTTTTTACAATGTTACAAAATAGCATAAAGATTTGTAATTATCTTTCATTACAAATATTTTATTCATTTTTGTGTCATTTCATTAATATATATTTGGGTGTCAAGTGTTGTTATATGTATATATGTAAGAATAGTCATTTTTTGTGTCCATAAAGGTGTCAAGTTTCAATATTTTAAGTTGTATTGTCATGTTGTTCATGTATAGTTGTCTTGTGGACTAGAACATTGTAAAAGTTGTAAAAAAAAAAAAAAAAAATTGCCTCACTTTTAGCTAGACACATTATCGGTGGAATCCAACGTCCAGTTGTAATTGAGCTCCATGATCAAATCCAGCTAAGCTCAGTAGCATATGACATCGGGGAACGGTGAAAAAAAAAGTTTGGAAGAATAGTCATTTTTTTGTCCATCAAATTATCAAGTTTCAATAGTTTAAGTTTTATTTTCATGTTGTTCATGTATAGTTGTCTTGTGGACTAGAACATTGTAAAAGTTGTAAAAAACAAAATGCCTCACTTTTAGCTAAACACATTATTGGTGGAATCGACTTTTGAGTTGTAATTGAGCTCCACGATCAAATCCAACTAAACTAACAACATATGACATTGGGAATAGAGGAAAATGGAGGTTAGTAGTCAATCAACAACCTTTCATCGATCCTGGCGATGATGGGGCCACACAAAGGTTTGTGACATATGTGTGTAGTTTAATTTCAATTTTGCGGTGTGCTTTCCATTATGTTCAGTGTTCCAATTGTGCGGTGTTCATGTTATCAATAAGTGGAAATTTCACATTGAGGGGGAACATGATCCAATGTTCCATTTCCATTATGTCTACATTTTCTATATATGTATGAGTAACAAAATTTAGCATAATTTCCTATATTATTCCCAGTGAGATGTGATGAGAGCTGATAATAGTACTTGGCACATCATGATGTGGTTATAGGTAAACCACTTGAAAACCTTCATTTTTGGTTTGTGGTACTCTAATTGAAAACCACCATTTTTGGTTTGTGGTTAACCATTTGAAAACCATACAATGGGTTTGTGATCATCCTGCAGTAAAAATCACCTAATCATGAAAGTAGGTGCAAGTACAAAGGCAAGTTTTCCCATGTTCGCACTAAGGGGGGGAATGTTAGGAATATCTTGGTTAGTGCTCATATTATTGAGACTTATATTTGTATGGGTTTGTTAATGTGTTGTAATTAATAAATATATTATCTACGATAATATAATTGTTAGTGAGGTTGTTTATAACAACCTACGTATGGTGGAGAGTGTTACAACAACTCATCCATATTAGATGAGTTGTTATAGGAGTTGTTATAGCCTCCCTATAATTTAGGATATGTTACTCCTATATAAATGTATTATTTCATGAATGAATTCATCGTAGGAGTATTATTATTATTTAGCTCTCTGTGCGATTACATTACTTCCACTTCACCAAGAACATCCTTAATCCAAAATAAGGATGCATGCATTTAGAGAGAATTGATGCGTTTATTTATCATTGGTGGAAGTTAGGATTTTTTTGGACCACATGCCTTGTGTTTAATTTTCATATTTTTCCTTTATGTCTTATGCAAATTTCAACATCATATATGTTGGAAATAAGGTGTCTTAACCTTGTTTGGTTTATTCAGTCAAGATTTTCTTACAACCGTTTCACATTGTCAGTGCTCTAAAAATAGAAATAGGAGTTGTCAAAATATTCCCATATGATAGTATATCATGGAAGGGCTATTTTTAGAGATATTATGACAGATTTTATGACATCTATAAGGGTCAAAAATAGGGGAGAATATTGTGGACGTGAGAGCCTAATTTTAGACCGAAATCTTTCTCTTTAATGTTATCCACCTCATGAGAGGTTTGGCACATGGTTTTGTAAACCATAGATGGTTTCTTGTATAACCGGAGGTCTATAAATTGAAGGCTTGGAGAAGCAATTGATGTGGTGAGCTTTGCAAGTACTATAAAGTTGGAATCCTCCTAGAATTGTTTCTGGTGATACTCCTGTAAGAAACTTTCTCTGCAAGTGTATGTAATCTTGTTATTAGATTTGAAATACATTGAGTGGGCTTTTGGAGTGTGGGGTTTTTTATCCAAAAGGATTTTCCCCATATATATCTGGTGTTTGTGTTCTTGTTATGAATGTGTTGTTGAGATTTCTATAACTGTTTTACTATGTTAAAAGTTTTGCATAATATCTCTCCTCAAGATTAGCGTAGGAAGTTGTTTCACTACTCTTAATTTCCTATCAAGTGGTATCAGATCCTGATCACCTTTGGTTTCAGTTGTGGGTTGTTGGGTTTTTTGTGCTAATCCGGGTTTGAGTGGGAGCTTGTGTAGAGAATACTTTGTTATTTGGTTGTAGATATTTTTTCAAATGGCGAGCACATCTAGGAGGATTGAGGTAGAGAAGTTTTCTGGCACAAACTTTGAAATGTGGAAGCTAAAGATGGAAGATCTATTGGTTGATCGAGATCTATGGGATGTGGTGGATGAGAAGGTCCATAGGCCTACGGATCCAGTTTTGGCTACAAAATATGATGTAATGGATAGAAAAGCTAAAGGTCTTATTAGACTATGTCTTGCAGATTTGATCCTAATAAATGTCCATGAAGAATCCACTTTAGAGAAGCTTTGGAAAATCTGGGTGAGATATACCAAGCTAAGTCTCTAGTAAATAAGATTTTCTTGAGGAAGAAGTTGTATTCCTTGAGAATGGAAGAAGGTGGACAAATATCTGAGCATCTAGAAACATTCAATACGTTGGTGACTTAGTTGAGCTCGGTTGGAGTTAAGATGGATGAAGAAGAAAGGTGCCAAACTATGTTGGTTTCATTTCCAGACTCATGGGACAACCTAGTCATGGCCATTGGGAGCACTTCAGTCACTCTGAAGATGGAGGATGTTGTTGGTTCTCTACTCTCCGAAGAGATGAGAAGGAAGGTCTCTCTGAATGCCAAAGAGGCTTTGAGTGTTCGAGGAAGAAAAAAGAACGAGGAAAGATGAGAAGAAGCGTGGCCATTCCAAGAATAAGGGGAGATCAAAATCCCGCTGGTAAGTCCAAAGCGATATGCTGGAACTGTGGCAAATCTGGACACTTCCGAAGGGAATGCAAAGAAGAAAAGAAAAAGAAAAAGAAGAAGCATGATTCTGATTCTGAGTCCGAAAAGGAAGATGGAGATGCCTTTATTGCAGCTTTGGCCACTCGTGTAGGTGATAATGCATGGTTGATAGACTCAGGTGCATCTTTCCACATGACCCCTAACAAAAACTGGTTTAGTAAGTATGAAAACTATGATGGTGGTAAGGTGTATTTGGGTGATAATTCTTTCCTTGAAATTATTGGTTGTGGTAGTATTCAAGTGAAATTTTCTGATGGTAGAATTAGAAGATTTGATGGTGTCTTGCATATCCCAGGACTAGCAAGAAATTTATTATCTGTTAGCAAGCTAATAGATGTGGGTGTGCATGTACAGTTTTCTGAAGCAGGTGTGAAAATGGTGAGAGGTGCTATGGTGATAGCAAGAGGAAGTAGATTGGGTACATTGTACCAACTTGATGCATGCACAGTTGAGTGCAATAGCACTTCAGATAAAACTAAGCCAATAACTATTTCACTGAAAAAGGAGAGGGTTTCCTCCTCTGCGGATGGTCGTGGCTTCTAGGTACCCAAGGGTGCTCTATCTACCGAATCAAAATTACCTGTAGAGAAGACCATGTTATGGCACCAAAGGCTTGGCCACATTGAGAGAAGGGTTTAAAAGCCCTGAAAAATAAGAACCTCATTGAGGGGTTGAATGATTGCAATCTGGAGTTTGATTTCTGTGAGCATTGTATTTATGGCAAACAGAACCGCATTCAATTTTACTCATCTACTCATAAGTCTTCATGTATCTTGGATCTAATCCATTCGGATGTATTTGGTCATGTTAAGGTTGCTTCTATTGCTAAATCAGTTTATTATGTTACTTTCATTGATGATTTTAGTAGGAGAACATGGGTATATTTTTTAAAGAGTAAATATGAAGTTTTTAGTCATTTCAAGGAATTTAAGGCTATGGTTGAAACTCAAACTAGGAAGAAAATTAAGTGTTTGAGATTTGATAATGGCGGTGAGTACTATTCTACAGACTTTGACAAATTTTGTATAGATTGCGGGATTAAAAGACAAAAGACAACTTCATATTCTCCGGAGCAGAATGGAGTTGCAGAAAGAATGAATAGAATGTTGATGGAGAAGGCTAGGAGCATGCTGATTGGAGCTGGTCTAGAAAAGAGGTTTTGGGCTGAAGTGATACCACTGCATTTTATTTGATAAATAGATCTCCTACATCAGCGCTTGTTGATAAAATGCCAATGGAGGCATGGTTGGGAAAAATCCTTCAATTAGACATCTAAGAGTTTTTGGCTATGAGGCATATGCACATGTGCCTAAGGAGAAGAGAACAAAGTTGGATTCTAAGGTTGTCAAATGTATCTTCATCGGATATGACTATGGTGTGAAAGGATACAAGCTTTGGGATCCTATTGCACAAAAGGTAATATACTCCAGAAGTGTTATTTTTAGAGAGATTAAATCTTTCCCTATTAATTTTCAGCCATAAAAACATAAAGAAAATGAACAAAAAAAGGATGTGTTTCAACTTCCTTCTACACCCGAGAAAGTTGAATCGAGACCCCAAAATAGACAAGAAGTTGAGGAGAGCTCACAAAGCTTTGAATCTTCAAGAGGAAGAAGAGGAGGAAGAAGTGGAAGAATCTCCACCTCAGCTTGTCCAAAGTCTACAAGGCAAAGGCAACCACCTGAAAGGTATGGGTATTCTCTTGATGATTGGAAGTGTATATTTGCTTTGAGTACTAACATTGATGAACCAAGATCTGTACAAGAGGCTTTGGGTATGAATGATGCAAAGTCTAGCAAATAGCCATGGATGAAGAGATGGCAACCCTTAAAAAGAATGATACATGGGACCTTGTACCATTGCCTGAAGGTTGAAAACCTTTGGATGTAAATGGGTATTTAAGAAAAAGATTGGTTCAAATGGAAATGTTGAAAATTATAAGGCACGGTTGGTTACGAAGGGTTACTCTCAAGTTGAGGGTATTAATTATCTTGAGATATTCTCTCCCTGTTGCTAAAATGACATCCATTCGGTTTTTATTATATATTTCAAAGACTTATGACCTAGAGGTTGAACAAATGGATGTAAACCGCTTTCCTTCATGGTGATTTGGAGGAAAAAACTATATGACACAACCAGAGCACTACATGGTGAAAGGTAAAAGCAAGATGGTTTGTAAGTTAAAGAAATCCATGTATGGCCTTAAACAAAGTCCTAGGATGTGGTACCAAAATTTTGATTCATATGTGTTGAGTTTGGGGTTTGTGTGGTCTAAATTTGATCACTGTGTATATTTTAAATCTGATGGTGATTGTTTCCTGGTAATTACTTTATATGTTGATGACATGTTGTTTATTGGGAAAGGAAAAGGTTTGATTACAGAATTGAAATCTCAGCTCTCTGCGAAATTTGAAATGAAAGATCTTGGTGCAACAAAACACATACTTGGGATGGAGATTAGAAGAGATCATGAGAACAGAAAGCTATGGCTTGGCCAGAGTAAGTATGTTTGTTCTGTTTTGCAAAGGTTCAACATGCAGGATTGTAAACCACTTTGTGTTCCTGTTACTTTGGGAATGAAGCTCTCCATTTCACAATGTCCTTCATCCCCATCGGAGATGGAAGAAATGAGCAGAGTGCCTTACCAGAGTGCAGTTGGAAGCTTAATGTATGCTATGGTCTGTACAAGACCAGACATTGCCCAAGCAGTGGGAGTTCTTTCTCGTTTTATGTCTAATCCTGGAAGAGTGCATTGGGATGTAGTTAAGAGGGTCTTCAGATATTTGCGGGGTACATCAGAGTACTCTATATGTTTTCATGGAAGAGGAGATCAACATTCCCTAGGTATTCATGGTTTTGTGGATTCAGATTGGGCCGGTGATGTCGATAGCAGAAGATCCACCAGTGCATATGTGTTTACTCTTAATGGTGGTGTAATTAGTTGGATGAGCAAGCGACAGGTTGTGGTCGCTTTGTCCACTACTGAGGCAGAGTACATGGCAGCTACTCATGCCTGTAAAGAAGCCATTTGGCTAAAGCATTTGTGTTCAGATATTGGATTGAAATAGGGCACAGTTACAATGTATTGTGACAGTCAGAGCGCAATCTGCCTTGCGAAGAACCTAACTTTTCATGCCAGGACCAAACACATTGATGTTCAGTATCACTTCGTGAGAGATATGGTCGAGGATGGCAGGGTGAAGCTAGAAAAGGTAGAGACAGATTGTGCAAATGTTGCAGATGCATTAACTAAGCCGTGAGCACAACGAAATTTAGGTGGTGTTTCGAGTCTATGGGCCTCTCGGCCCCTAGCAGTTGATCCATGATGGTATCTTTCCCTTGACCCTTACAAGGTATTCGACAAGTGGGAGATTGTTGGAAATAAGGTGTCTCAACCTTGTTTGGTTTATTCAGTCAATATTTTCTTACAGCTCATTTCACATTGTTAGTGCTCTAAAAATAGAAATAGGAGTTGTCAAAAGATTCCCATATGATAGTATATCATGGAAGGGCTATTTTTAGAGATATTATGACATATTTTATGACATCTATAAGGGTCAAAATAGGGGAGAATATTGTGGACGTGAGAGCCTAATTTTAGACCAAAATCTTTCTCTTTAATGCTATCCACCTCATGAGAGGTTTGGCACATGGTTTTGTAAACCATAGATGGTTTCTTGTATAACCGAAGGTCTATAAATTGAAGGCTTGGAGAAGCAATTGATGCGGTGAGCTTTACAAGTATTGTAAAGTTGGAATCCTCCTAGAATTGTTTCTGGTGATACTCCTATAAGAAACTTTCTCTGCAAGTGTATGTAATCTTGTTATTAGATTTGAAATACATTGAGTGGGCTTTTGGAGTGTGGGGTTTTTTATCCAAAAGGATTTTCCCCACGTATATCTGGTGTTTGTGTTCTTGTTATGAATGTGTTGTTGAGATTTTTGTAATTGTTTTACTATGTTGAAAGTTTTGCATAATATCTCTCCTCAAGATTAGCGTAGGAAGTTGTTCCACTACTCTTAATTTCCTATCAATATACATTGTATTTGTTTCTTGTGACTATGTTTTCCATCTTATTGACTTTGTATTCTTTTTTGTTCTTCCATGTTTGTCTATATTTACGTATCTTCCCTATTTTTCTCTTTCCTCCCATATTTTCCCAATGTTATAGGATTTCTACAAGAATTGTACTTGTACGATTCGACTTCTACCTTTTCCTTTTCCACCTTGTTTGGGAATTCCCTAAGGTTTAAGTATATCTTTTTATTGGCTTATGTATTGGGTTTGTGCCCAATATGGTCCATATATAAATTCAAGAAGTTTGTACATACATGAGTACATAAGGGTATTTAGGATAATCACAATCATAATCACAAACACAAACACAACAATAACCATCCATAAGGAGATATCAATGTAATAGTGATATTGAAGTTGTAAGAGTAGATACAATTGTTCTTAACAACATGTATATGTGACAATAAGAATCCAAGCTTTTAAGAGTTTTCTAGCACTTGCTATAGTTGTTTTTCATCCATTAAAAATTATCAAGATTATGACACTTGCATATTGTGAATCGGTTACTAACTTGTATCCAATGTTGATTGTCAATTTGTTCAAAACATGTATGAAATGATAATAATGGTGGGATTAAACATACCCCAATAATACCCGCGATTTTTATGGATTAAGTATGTAGAGAGACGATATTTTAAGTGTAGAGTTTTGGAAATCCAGAATCGTGTCATCACATTTGCAAAATCAGATTCATAGAAAGCTATTGCCATACTTCAGAGCTGACATCTAATTATCTGGGGCATGGGAATTTATTTCTTAAGATTCAATTAATCACAACTATCTCAACGATTCAATAATAAAAAATCCTAACTCTGCCCTTTATGTATTCCACGTACTTTCTAAATTATTGTAAAATCTAGATAAGCTTCTTTTTTACAATTATATTAAAATACCATTTTATTTTATATTAAGCCAAATACTCGAAACCCCTTGCCCTGTTCTCTCTTCGATACCTTAACCCAAACAGAAATTCGATGATAAGCTTTATGGAAGAAATAAATGCACATACCTAGGTACCTGCCAAGAATGTGAACCGTTCAAATTGCCGAGCTGGTATAAGAAGCGCGTACAAAATATGTGAAAACGTTACGTGTATTCCCTAGGTACTCAAAATATTTATATTTTGGGTGTAATATCAAAAATAATTGAAATGGGTAGTTGGCAGTGGACATTAATGTACTTTGGAAATGTAAAACAAATCCACCTAATTCCAGCAGAGACCACTAAATATGGGACTAGGAGGGATATACATACTAACAACGGCAAGATCCTCCTCATTCTATAACGGGTTGTTCGCTTTCATTAGAAATTTTCCTCGATCAACATCAAGAACATGGAGCATAGACGGCATCTCTGGTTTTTGTCTTCATCCTCATCATTCTGGCTCATTTGCATACAGTGAGAATGTCCCATGCAGGTGAGATTCAATACTATCATTCTTTTTTGATACAGATAGTATAGGTTTTAATATATAATCTCTTCTGGGAACACCTAATTTCTGTTTCTGTTTTTGGTTTTTAGATTTTGTTTCAGTTCTGATTTATTGTATTATTTGTTAGATGCGAAATGCAGAGCAGGAAAAGCCATTAAAGTGAGCTGGAAGATGGGTGTCGACCCGCCAGATTATCAGACATTTAAAATACAAGTGAAAAACAGTTGTGGAATGTGTGATGCCCACAATGTTCATCTCAATCTCACAATGCTGGCCCCAGGGATTTGGGATCCCATTGTTGAGAAGGTTAGAGTAAAGAATGGCAAGTCTATTCCTTCGGGTAAAAAAGTGACATTCAGGTACCATGTGGGATATTTGGCTGACATTGGTAGTGTCCAAACATCTGCAACATTTATCAACTGTAAATTTCCACATCCATCTTCAGATCAGGCTGTATATGACAAGCCTTGATTATTGTAAGGAATGTTTTTTGTTTTGTTTTTGGTAAATCCATGGCAGTTCTTTGCTTGTTAACTGGTGGGTAGAGTGTTCAGTAGTTGAGCTGGTACCCTTTTCTATCTTATCATTTATGTTTATATTAATGTACCGTCAGCTAACATTTATATTGTATGACATTGACAATCAATGGGCTCTAATGTTCAAAGGTTATAATAATGTCATGCCTGTAACAGAAAAATTAATGCGCTCGGAGTAAGCTTGCACTTAAATTCCCTCGTCCACTTTTTTTTAAGACGGTATGGCCCGTATGGGTAAACGTTCGTTCAGGTTCTCAACGAATTTCAGTATGTAACCATTTCATTGTCGTGCCTACACCATTTATTATTATTGAGTGTTTTTAAAAGGTAAGTTAGTAATCAATGTGATAGATATCAATTAAATGTATTCATATATAAAAGTTCTTAAATTATACTAATCCTAACACAAACTTAGAACTCGGTTTCAATCACAAATGCATGGTGTGTGGGGTTTTTCATAGGATGTGGTTTTCTTAAAATCAAGACGATTTCTCTTCCTCTTTTTCCCTAAATGTTTCGATAATAGATTGTAATCTACAACGATAGTTTTGTATTTTTTAGGCCATTTAAATTGCAAGATAAAATGATAAAAAAATGCTTCAAGTGGCGACAATGAGCACTAGAGAAGGTAAAGTTTGAATACCTTCTACTTAATGACACTAATATTATAGCCAATGTTCTACTCAATGACAGACAAGTCAAGAAGGAAGCTAAGAGGAAGAACTCACAAGATTTGTTTCATATTCAAACAATTATAGATATGATCCTATTTCCAAGAATTGCATGTGCAAAGATAGCCAAAGAAGCCTAGAAGTCTCTACAAAAAGCTTACCAAGGTAGTGAACAAGTCAAAGTGGTTGGGTTGCATATTATGAAAAGAGAATTTGAGGATGCAGGGGAAGTTGAAAGTGTAAGCAATTTCTATGTAAAAGCAAAGGACATGGCAAAAAAATGGCTACCTAGAGAAGAATTGAACAAACGGGTTTTGAAAAAGTGTTAAGGTCTATAACACCAAGGTGGAATCATGTTTCCATCATCATTGAAGAAAGAAAGGACTTGACTATTCTTGAGTTTGAGCATCTAGTTGGATCTCTTGTGTCTCACAAGAAATATTAGGAGACACGATTCGAGAAAGTGATGACAAGGCATTTTCCTCAAAATTGAACATCACAAAGAGTGAAGCTACTATCACTAGTAGCAAAAGCAACCAAGTATAAGGCAAAAACAACATATGACAATCTTTTTTTCTTGTATATGACATACAAGTGGATCTAAGTGTAGTTTTTGAACTTATGGTTTATTTAGAATGAAATAGAGAGTATATCATGGTTGTTTCTTTAGACTTTATTGTTATCTCTTTGTTAGTTATTTCTAATGATTATTGGGAAAAGATGTCAATTTGTGCATATGCAGTCCATACTAAGTTATAAAGGATTCTGACCATGAAGAGTACACATATAAGAACAATTATGGAGAAGATTCAAAGCTCTAGAGTTTCATACCATACTAGCTCTAGAAATGTTCAACAGTTCTATGAGTGGCTCCTTAGTATAAGTTTGGAGAAAAGTGGAAAAATATCAAGAATATACTCAAACCAAAATCTAATTGTATATTTAAATTTCTCTGAAAAATCATACAACTTAAAAAAAAAGAATCATCTTGATTCGAGTTCATATGTAAAATTTATAGCCATTTTAGTCTGGTTGTGGAGTCTATCAATCTAGTTTCCGAGTCTACAAGTCTAGCTTGAAGTCTATCACTCTAGCTTTGAAAATGACCACTCTAGCTCTGAAATCGATCCAAAAGTTTACAAAAATTCAAATAGAAAAGTTAAGAGAGGTTTTTACTGTCATAACAATGAATTGAACAAAAACCTCCTTTAGTTTTTCTATAGGTTATACCATTTGGAAGAAATCTAACTTTTAACATGTGGCCATCCGAAAAAACACATATCGGTTATCACCAAACGATGCATAATCGGATAAATAAACTTCAAAAGGAAAATTTGAGAAAGGTTTTTGGTTATAACAATAATTTAAACAAAAACCTCAAATTTTCTACAAGTTTTACCATTTGGAATAAATTTGACTTTTAACAGGTGGTAGTCCAAAAAATGCATATCAAGTTAGCACCAAAAGTTACATAATCAGAGAAAGAAAATTCAAAAGGAAAATTTGAGAGAGGTTTTTGGTCATAATAATGAGTTGAACAAAAACCTCCTTCAGTTTTGCTACAACATTCATCATTTGCAATAAAAATGGAATTTAGTAGAGTTGGAGCCCACAAAATATATAACAACCCCGGAAGGTTAGAATCAACTATGGAATCCTTCCAAGTCCAACATATGAGTACAAGAAGATTGAAGAAATATTTTTGGAAACCATTTGTAAATTTTTATTCATATTATTTCCAAAAATAGATATTTCCATAAGTGTTTTATTATTTGTAAAATAAGGAAGAATCCAATTCATATTAGTAATCAAAATCATAAGGATGAGCTCATTTGGAAAGATTCTTTTGATGGAGAATACTCGGTCTACAATTCTTTCTTTGCCTCTATTGAAAGTGAAATTAAATGGCATAAGTTGTGGATGCCAGAGCTAACCCCTAGAGTGAACTTTTTCTAGTGGCTCATCATTAAAGGCAAATAGATAAGCTCATTAGGAAGGGTCCATATTTTATGTGTTAGAAAGAACCGAAGACATCAAACATTTATTTCTTCATTGTAAGTACACTGTTTTTGAAAAATTTAATCGCCCATTACTTGTCTTCGATACAATGATTCTCCTTAAATATTGTTGGTTAGGATATTATGGCAACTAGTCTTACCTCACACCATGTGGGTTTGGACTCGTAATGATGGCATTTTTAGAAATACTAGAAAGTCATGTACCCTCATATACAAAGAAATTATCATTGCATGCACGTCCATATTTTTAAACACTCATAGACTTTTCCCGATCTGAAGACCCCCTTTGGAATATTGACGTATTTTTATTAGTATTCCCATCCTTTCCCATCTATTAAGCCTCCCATCCATTTTAATTTATTGATAATTTTAATTAATTATCATCTAATATTCATCTCTATTATCTAATTAATCTTTAATCATTCCTAAGCTTTCCCTTCTAAGGCTAGGTTGTTTAATCATCCTTAAATTCCCTAATTGCTGATCCAATATCTTAAACAATAAGCCCCAATTAGAGATTTTATTGTTGAAGCTATTATACTCAATTTCATCTCAATCACACCTATCGAGAAGGAAATACCCATTTCAAACTTCCATAAGGGGGACATTCTTCCCACTCAAGTTAATAAAGACATCATCAATGATTTACATGGCTTGGAAAGTAATCACTAATGGCTGTAATGTTGATGCTAATTTTTAAGTACGCTCCATCATCTAAGATTTGTGTGATTTGTGATTTATGCCTCAATCATTACTTAGGCATCGCTCTCACCTAATAATTACACTTTATACACGGTCAAATGAATGGTTCCCCAATGATACATGGTGCTAAAATTTTTACAACCCATCCAAAAATGTCGCCTTGTAACGAGCCCACCCCATAATCCAACATGGAAAGATGATACAGGGCCACATTCCCCGAATCCAAAGGTTTTGAATATTTCTATAAATCTTAGGGATGGAAGAATCTTTAAGTTGCACATTTTGAGACCTTATCGCTCTTCATGCTCGAGCTTGATGGCACTTCTTTAACAAGAGAGTGGGCCGAGAGAGGTGGAGGCTTCTTGAGTCCCATTGAAGCTTATTTGCATTCACCTTGTGGAGACTTTGGGGATGTTTATCTTTGCCTCTTAAGTATTTGTTATTATTCTCAAAACATTTGTCTTTCTTAATCACTTTCATAATCATCATTCCCTCATTACTTGATAAAATTGCTAACAAATTTTGCAAGTGCTAAAATCATACTATAGGGCTTCAAATCCATCAGCTAATTCTTCTTTTCCACCGTCATTTCAATCTATCCCCGCAGTTCTGCTCCTCCATCTCCCTTCAACCCCCTGCCCCCACCTTCCCCCTACTGGAAAAAGGAAGGGTATGAAAACTAAGGTTACTTCTCGTTCTTAGAAGTTTGCCGGATCTTGGAGGCACCTAGGAGTATGTTGGTCGCTCAGGGATGGAAAGTTCAAGAGTCACCTTTAACCAGCCTGTTATCGAAATTGGATCCATTATACCCTCAAAATGATGATGAGGAGGATCCACATCCTTTTGTATTCCATAATGATCATCTATTTGCACCTTAAAAGTATTTAGCAATTTCATATCTATCATTTTTATAGTTCTCTGTCGGGATTACGAGGACATTTGGGGCCCTAAATTTGAAAAGAGATTCTATCTCAAAGCGGATTTGAAAGACCCTTCTCGGTCATTCTCTGTCTCACTTCATAAAACTAAGCCAAGTCAAGTGATGTAGAGCCGTATTGCCCTATCCTTGTTAGTTGTTATTCCATTTTGGTGCTATCCATCCAAATCTATATTTTCTTACATCTCTTTTTTTTTGTTCTTTCGTTGTTTTCATATCTCAACATCTTCCTCTTTCTAAATGATGTTATCTGGGTGTTGAACCCTCTGGTGTTGGTAGGTCTTTTCATCGTTTGATTTTACTTTTGATCTCTTTTGTAGATCCCTTCAAAACTTTTACCCTTAATAAAAAAACAATAAAATAAAAAGTTGGATGATTTATTAGATGCTCATATTTTTGGAGATTGATGCTTTATGGATAGATTGAAATATTAGTTGTTAATATTGGTGTAGAACACCAATTTGGTATATTTTATTTTGTATTCATCTAGATTAGATTTATTACTTTTTCTTTTCCTATCATTTTAATTTATTGATAATTTTGGATTATACTCTAATATTCATCTCATTATCAAATTTTCCATTTCCCTTCTCTAGTTATTCATCTCTTAACTCCCTAGTTGCTCATTTATCATTTATTTCATCCTCATTTTTCATTAAACACTCCATGACCACCCTTCAAAACCTAATCGTTCTCCTAAAGGGTGTGATGCCTCCACATCCTCCCACCACCCAAATGGAAGTTCCTGCAGCCCATCCAAGTCGTCTTCGACCCTATAAAGCCACATTCCCCCATCGAAATAATACATAATCAACTTGCCTTTGTGACCTCATCTTCTTTACCATCTAATCCATTTTCCACTTCTGGAGACTTATTTTTTTGCCTGCGGTTCATGCTATCCATCATTATTATCATAAACTAACATTTTGCAGGTCTAACTGCCAAGGAGTTCTTCTTTACATTTTGTCTTCGAGTTGTCAATCTAACCCATTTCCATTTTTATCTTATATCGCTCTTGGTACCTTAAACCATTATACCCTCTGGGTAGTTTGTAGTCTGCTTCATTTTTTCTTTAGTATCTAGCTTCACTGATCTAAATTTGTTCTAAAGACTAATAATCTAGTCATTGTCGATCCCTATTATTAGCCATTCATCCATCCTATATTTTCCATGCCTTTTTGGATGCCCCCTTTGTATCTCATAATTTCCTCTAAATGTTTATGTCGGTCTTTAGTCTCTTGCATTTTGTTATGATTTCATTTTGATCTTCTATTTTCCATCGACCCACTCTGGTATATTTTATTTTGTATTCATCTAGACAGACTTACACTTTATTTTTCATTTATGTAGGGTTTCATTTTCAAATTTTATCATTTATTTCTTGTTCATGTTGACATCCGGGCTTTCTTGGAATCGAATTACTTGGATATTTTTTGTTGTGCAGATCTCTTCATTTTTATCTTTATTTTGAAGATCGCTTCATTTTATTTAGTATCTAGATAAAAAAGGAAAAAAACTCTGGTATGCCCCTTTTAGGTATTTTCCCATTTTCCACTAACATTGTCCTTTTAGTTTTCCTTTATTGCTCATCGCGGAAAAACACTTTATTCCATTCCTAGTTTCTCCTTTTGCATCGTGTCCATTCATGGTGTCGTTGTCTTCATCAATTTCCATATTTGGTTTTGGGATTAAAATGAACCTCTTGCATTCTTTCTTGCAAATCTAGTGTAAGTAGGGGTTTAATTGGTTGCATTTCACATTTCATCACACACAACCAAACTCACACATCAAACAATCCCATACCATGTGGACCTAATTGGGATTTGATCACCCAATAGGAAAGCCACCATGGTGTTTTGTGGCGTTATAAATCCTATACAGACTTGGGCCTCACATACCTTCGGTATATCGAGGACTCCACAACCATAACTACTCCGAAACCAACCTTAGACTACCATTTCTTAGGTACCCTCGTTATCCACCTTTTCTTTTTCTCACATCTCCTAATTAATCATGTTAATAAAAACCTTGTTTCTTGATTTGTTTGTTAAAAATTTCATAAATAGATATTTTCCCATTTTATGCCTATTAACACCCCTTCTCAAGATGAGACAACACAATAATATAATCTATATAACAATGATATCCATTCCTACAATGATCTTGAGACCTTACCTTGGGTCTCCCAACCTTGTGTTTCCATGGTCTCTCAACCTTGTGAAGACCATGTCATTCAATCGAATCCCCCTTTTGAGACTGATTCTTCTATCTCTCATCACCTACTTCCCTCGATCGGTCACACCTCCATCTCATGCTCTTTTATAAACTCTTGGGCCTCCTTCTATCCCCATTTATGACTTCCTATTTTGTAAATCTCCCATGATCTTTCAATCCTATCAATCCACCCAATTGGTCAATCCTATTCCATCTACATCACCCCATATCAACATTATCCCTACTTCATCCGATTTTATCGCTAGAATGCCTATCCAGCCATCCCAATCTAATAACATTCACATTCCTACTTCTCGTGTGGGTTGGCACGTATGACCTAAGTATGCCTAATAAGTGTTGTTATTGATGTAAAACCACATTAATGACAAATTGGATGTTGTAGGATGATGGTATGATAATGTATGTAGTATTAACATTATTGGTTCGGATGTGGTTCGGTTGGTACTATGAAATTCGGTGGTGTAGGATTTCTCTAAGCAAGCCCATACATGTGCCTAGGTGATGTTTCATGGAAAAATAATCTTCTTGGAGGTTGTAGATTCATATTGACATGATGAATAATAGGTATTGAGGGTTCTTTAGTACTCACAATGGTAATATGGTACATGTACAGTGGTTCACTTGTTCACAAGTGCTCATAGTAATATGATTAATAATTTTATGTTTTTAATAAAAGTCATGCAAAAAAAAAATAATGATAAAAATAATATTTTAAATTATTTTGTCGATTGGCGATTATTTATGTTAGTGTCATTTTCTTTTAGCAGTATAGTTATTAGTTACTTGCAAGCTTTTCAACCATAGTATTGATCTCTCTTGTGCCCGACCCCTCGATCAAATTATTTTGTTTTGTCACTATCGTGTTAGTTCCTAAACGATTATTCGAACCCCGTTTAGGTGTCACGACGTCTTAAAGCGTAATAAGAATAGATAATAAATGAATCAGTATCAATTATACTTTAATTGTGTGAATAATTAATAAAATTTTATGTCGAATAAACTAAGCCTTTTCAGGCATCCACGCATACTTATTTCATAATTATGGAAGTGTGCCTTCAACCACCGACCTGCCTTTATGGTTCATATTCCTTCTGTTTGGCGTGGGGTGGAGGGTTTCCTTGTTTTCTGGCAAGAGGGGTGCGTGGTAGAGTGTATGGCCTCCTGCCATATTCTTTTTTTATTTCTTTTGGTGCCTTGTTTGGCATATGGTTGGTGAGAATTAATGAAACTAATTTTATTACCCACCCACCGTATGTCTTCCTCCCTGCAGGCCGCTTATCTTTCAAAATCGGATTTTATTATTGATCTTCCTTGTGTTTGTCTTTTACCTACCATTGCATTAAAAACCCCTACATCCTTCTTGGCGTGTTGAACCTTCCTTGTTGGTGGCCGCACATGCCCCATTTATTAAATTTTTGATTTGCAATCTGCTGTCGCTCGTGGTCTGCCTGCTGTTTTCTACCCTGGCCGCGTGAGTTGTGTGGTGAAGGGATTTTTTTTTGCTTGGTGTGGTCGCTTAAACTCATTTTTTTATCGAGCTCTTGCATCTTGGTTCCTCCTTGGCACAGCTTATGGGTTTGATATGGTGGTTTTGATGAAGCTACAAGCTAGTGAAGTAGGTGTGTTACCTCCACTTTCTTTGGGTGCTTTGCGACATGTGTTCTTGTCGGGATCCACAAAGCAATGACTGCAACAGAATTAGCCAAAGCGCGGCATGTTGCGGTATAGTAGAAGCCTTTTTGAGCACTTCCACAAGCGGGATGTCAAACTATGTTGTTATCCTTCAAGATGTCGAATGCATCCTCAAATTCGAGGATTCTCCTTCAAGATATTTTTTTATCAAAATCGATTAAGTGACAAGTAAGAGTGTTACTGTGGAGACTGATGAAATTTATTGCAAAGATTCTCTATTGAGACCTTACTTGTTTTACGATGTAACTCATGGAAGAGAATCTCATAGAGGTGGATCTGTTTCATATCAGAATATTCATGAAGCACAAATTGCCTTGCTGCGTATTCCTACCCCCCTCTTTCCTGTACCAAACGTGAATCCAATCATTCCTTCCACGCGTGCCATTTTTCCTCTGGCCACGTGAGTTTGGGAGGATGTTGTTGGGGATTTTGAAACCGTTGGAGCTCAGCACCCAGTGCAGTTAGCAGGGGTTAGACAACTGGCATTTTCTCCTTTTCTTTCCTCCTGGTTGTGCCGTCTTAAGGGGAGCCTGGAGTGGTGTTTTTCAAAGCCAAAAGAAGTGGATCAGTGGGACGTGTGGCTTATGTAGTCCCTGCTGGATGTGTTGCTGGTGGATGCGTTTAAAACAGGCATGATAAGACTAACCCTCTCTCTTAATGATTTATCCCTTTTAGTATTTGGGTAAATCAATCTTTGCAATTTTGTTCGAATGTTGTAGATGTGGGTTTCTTTTGGAATGTTGATGTGTTTTTGTTTTACTAAGTAAATAGCATTTGGACTCTAGATATTATATAACATGTATTTACATATATTGACTCTTTCTTGAAAGAGATGCCCAGAAAGAGATGGGTTTCAAATGACATTTAATCATAATTGCATGAGCTGATCTCTCTCCCCTTTCCAGTTTATCTTAATTACTATTTGACAAGAAGAAATCTCTCCAGTGATTCTCGCTTATCGATCTTATAGAGTTGGTTTATCTTTTTGCCATGATTATTCCTGTGAACAGTGGTTTCTGTAGAAAATATTGTGGTGTGTGAATGAGATTTAGAATATTCCTTGTATTGTTTTTATTTGTAGAACATGGCTTGAAAATGGGAATTTTCTTGGAAGACTATGTTTGTCTTTTAATGTGGTTTGATAATGATATAAACCCCTTTAGAATTGGGGGCTTCTATTTGGGGAGAGTCGTACTGGTTTTACTGGTCTTTCTAGATACCATCTGACTCTTTTGATTACCATTTACCTTGGGGATTATTGTAAACCCCTCACCAGGCCCTCTATTATTATTATTACTATGAGCTTATTTTTAGATTGGAACACTCCTGAAGCATGTGTTAATGGGGTTTCTTTTTGTGATCTTTTTGAATACGGTAAGCACTCAAGACGTTAGCTTGTGTGGATAATTATATGGCTTAAGTTGAGGCACTACTTGGATTTTCGAATCAGTTGAAGTAATATTGGATACATCGAACTCTCATGAATGTGTACATTCTTCAAGTTTGATTGACATGTGATGGCCCTCAGGCATATGAATTCAGAAATGCTTGAAATATGAAATTATAAATTTATCCTATACTTTGACTTATAAGCTTGTTGAAATGCTTTTTGGTAGGAAAACAGATGAATAGGGAAGTTATGAGAACTACCCTAAAATGGATTCATGCACAACCTTAAGTAAAGGTGACAACTAGCCATAATGGGACTGTACATACCATGTATGATAGTAAGGATAGAAGTTGACCTGAAATTTTTAACTTCATTATATAGAACAATAATTAATACCCATAAATTGGGGTATGCAAGTGGAGGTTGAATTATATAACATGATATATTATGTTATCAGGTAACCAGTAAGGATAAATATGTTATTTCAATACTTGGTTAACGAGTGGAATATTTTCTGGCATTTACGATGATTATTATGTTAGCTAAAAATTGATACTTGCATCTCAATTGGGAGTTGAGATAATGTTGATACTTGTATTTATAGTGGCTTGGACCACACTTACATATCTTAGTTAGTCAAATGTATCTTTGACATATTAGCAAAATATGACAATATTGTTGATCGTAACTCATTCCAATGAGTTGGACTCTTATACTAATAGAAACATATAAAGACATGGTAATAAGCAACCAAAAGGATATCTAAATAATATATGAACTCATGGATTGGTGAAATATTTGTTAACATAAGTATATTCTTAAAATTGTGAGGTAAATATCAAAATTATACTTACATATAATCATTGATTATCTATGAAGGTTTAATTCTTGAGTAATATCGATGAATAATATAAGATTGATACTTGTATTTATTATAGAACTTAACATCGTTGGTGCTTTGTTATTTAATTAAAAGATAATATTATTGGATACATATGTGGGAGAAGTATATTGAAGGTATAAAGTGAGCGATATTATTATTACTGTAATTTAAGTATGATTAATTGCATGGTTAAGGTTGTATATCTAGTCACTTGGAATTGTGTTCTTATGTAAGCAGATCTTAAGGAAGTGAACATTAATGAGTATGAAATGTATTATCATGAGATGTGCAGTTAAGTTTTGAATGTATGTTAGAAATTATTTGATAGGGAGTATTGCAAACTTTCATTTATTTAAATGCTAGATGGCATAAGTTATTAGGTGAGGTTTATATCTTATCATGCTCAGTTCTAGCGAACTGACTCTAGTATATATTTGTGCAGATGGATTATGCGAGTAGATTAAAGGAAAAGAGTGTAAAATTTTCATCAGTTCAAATTATGAAGTTCTTTGTAGAAAGTTCAATGCGTTGTAAATTTTGTAACTTTGCTTGCAAGGATTTTAGAAGATCTCTTGTCTTGGTATGTTCGAAAAACTACGTGGTGAAGTGTTCTTTCCCTTTTGTTGTTAGACTAGTAACTTACCTTGGTGAGAAATGATATTCAATCATTACATTGGCATAAGTATTGTAAAACCTTGATTTTGAGAATAAAGTGTTAAGTCAAAACTCTCTGACACCTTGTAATGATGTGATATAAGTAAAATTAAATGGAGTGGTTAACCCTTATAGAAGTTAACTAAATATATATATTTAGATAAATTAATGTAGAGATGACTTACTTGAGAACAATAGATTCCTGAAATAATCAAAGGTGAAACTATCCTTGTAAAGTAAAATTTTAAAATTTGATATCCCTAGCTAAACTAGTGAACACTACCCCTTTTGGGTGAACTCTTAAACAAGCTTAAGGGAAAACAATGGTTAGTTTCTGGAAGATAATAAGATTTAGCAAGTAGGAGAAGAAAATTTAGAAACCACTCAATTTATCTCTCAGCCTTTTGGAAAGTAAATAATCTCCTTTTGTAAAGCTCTTTCAGGGAAGCCTAAGTAAAATCGTTAATAATTATGGATAAAACCTCAAGCTCCAATTAAATCTTGGTAATAACTAATGACGTCTTAAGGAGGAATTCAACTTGACCTCCTTCTCTTAACTTTTGCCCAAGGTGCTTTGTAATTTCCTCTTAATTATGTTGAACACGAATCCATGTGGTAACAAGGTTTTGAGCGAATTTTAGTGACGTAAGTATGGATAGATGGCCTTGTGGAGTTAAATTATCTCCTTTATTGAATAATGGAATTAAACAATTAATTGTCATAAAGGAGAAGACTTTAAGTGAACTACTCTACAGTGTATAAGAAAATAACTCAGTTGGTAAGATGAATTTGTACGAATCATATCTTGAATCTCTCTGAAAACATAAGTCATGAGTTAAAGGGTGTTTTATCAAAATAAATAACCTTCAATCATTTCTTACTGTGGCTTGCCCTAGCTGTGAGAGTGTCATGTGGTTGGACTTCTATGTTGTTCTGTCAAAAAAAAAAAAAAAAAAAAAGTGTATTATCCTTTTGGGTGTGAACGTTTCCGTGCTGACCTTGTGGTCATCCCCATAACAAGTGGTTCCCAGAGTTGGTTGTAACTTTGTGATGACATGTTGTGTCGTGTTATGTGTCGAAGCAAGTCAAAAAAAAAAAAATTATCCTGTCTTTTACTGTGTTGTTCGTGTGTGAATTTTTGGGTCGTTACACTTGGTATCAGAGCGTAGGTTCATGCTCTCGAACCTATGGGCCGGATTGGTGTTGTATGATGATGTTACATGATGGTGATGGTGTTACATGATATTGTTTCATGGAGATGATGGTATTGCATGATGATGATTTATATTGGAAGAGTAATGTGGTATAAGCATGATGTAATTGATGTTGTAATTGTGATATTGTGAACGCACATGATGTGTATGTCACTTAGTGCGTGTTTGTCATCATGTTGATGTGCTAGGGATGGGAGTATTCTCTCTCCTTCTTGTGGATTCTATGAAGAGTTCACGTGTGAATTACTACTTGTGATGTGTGAAAAGAATTCTAATGTGGATGACGGAGTGTTGGAGCATTGTGGCATATTGTGATATGTGGGTGTGTCGATATGTTGTATGACTAGATTGATGTAAAATGAAATGAGTTGTATCATGATGTTTTTACCATGTTTTAAAGAAATGTGTGTATCACCTTGTTATGTAGCAATGGATGTTATGTTGTGATGTTACTATGTTCATCATATGTATGATGTGTGTAATATGTAATGATTCATGTCGTGATTTAGGGTCATGCGGTGAGCGTATGAACCCCAAAGTATAGTGATTGCACTTTGGCTGCAAAATGTGGTAAAGTGATGTGTTACACTCAGTGAATGTATGATTGTGATCTACCTTGTATATGTACCACCATTGTGTTAGTGATGTAGTTACATGTTATGTTGTGAACCTTACGCTAACCGACCCTGAGGGAAATCGGTAGAAGTGTATGTTGAGAGTGAGGAATGGTGTACCATGGGTCAATAACTCGAGCCAAAATTCAGTTTAGTAGATAACAACCTGTGATTCTTTCCTCTCTCCCTATGTGGTTGTATGTATGTAACCTAAGTGTAACTATGACTATGTTTAGCCTTGTCGAAGTGGTGGCGGGATGATTCAGATAGAGGTGATGACAGTTGTATTATTGATATGTATTTTACGAGCTGAGGCTCGATGTTCCGAAAAGTGCTTGTGAACTCGTTGAGTACCCCTTGAGGCCGAGATAAGGCCACACAGCTTATCGTAATGTGACATTATTATAAGTTGATTTTATTCGTAAATTGAATTTTTATGTTATTTCTGCAAGGACCAACAGTTTTCTTGATTGCCATGTTTTACATTTTGGGCATTTCCTTGGTTTTGGTACTAACATGCAGATTTTGATACTAACTATGGCTATTTGGCCATTTATTTTGCTTGATTTTGGATCTTCTTTTAAATTTTAAGATTTTACCGCCTTGCCCAAGGCTTGTACCTTTCCACTTGGCATTTGGATCGGATTGCTATGCTGGTTCTTTTGTCGTGATGTGTGGATTAGGGTCATGGGATGCACCATGGAATGGTTGGACCTATGGACCCGCTTCATTGTATGGGGTACGCCCCAAGGAGTTACAGATAACTAGCGGGTTGTTGAACCATGCGTTATTATGTCACTTGGGTTAGGAGTGTTCGAACTCTATCTGTCTTAGGCTATAGGGACAACCGGCCTCCTTGAGGGAGGAATAAGAGTTTGAGGAGGCATAAGAGTTTGAGGGAGGCATAAGAGACTTGAGGGGGAGGCATAAGAGTTTGAGGGAGGCGTATGATATTTGTGTGTATGGTTGATGTTTCGGGATATATGTTGAGTTATTGTGATGTTTTGGTAGTGGTCTTTTGATGTATGTGTTACTCATGTCAAATGGATATGTGTTGTGATGTTGTGGATATGTCATTGATTCCCTTGTGGACACTATGTACCTGTAGCATTTGTTTGGTGTTATGTGAATTTTTTCATCGATGCAAATTGAGGAAATGTCTGGTGGATTGTAGTACTCTTTTGTTCGAGTATTTAATATGTCAGTCATAGATGTGTGACGAGTACTATGTTATGTGGACTGTGCCTATTCCATTCCGTATTTGAGTAACCTTTTGTGGTGTAATACAATCATGAAGTATATACTTGTGTGCTTGTGAATCTGTAGTGTCTTTTGAACCTGATAGGGTGTTGTGTTAGCAGTTCATGTTGGGCACCCACAATAAGGAATAAACCAAAACTCTTCAATGATGAAATTTTAAAAGAAATTAAACTAAGAATAATGCTAATGGAAAGGAACTAATGAAATAATAAATAAGAGGGAACTGCCAATCTTCACAGAACCTTGAAAGTTAAAATTTCCACCAAATGTTCCTAAGGCTACCCTGTGGCCGTGCTTTAATCGACTAAAATTTTAAACCATAGGGTGTGTTTTCTTCTTTATCTATTCCTTGTTGCGTACCATTTCCTTTCCTCTGTGTAATGTCACATCGAGGACGATGCTTTCTTAAGGGGAGGAGAATGTAATGCCCCATTCATCGTTGCTCCTTTGCTTCTGCGACGACCGTGCTTCTTAGAGTTGAACGTTGTTGCGTTTCCTTTGAAACGTTAGTGTTTCACCTTGTCGAGTTTAACTGTTGGTTGCTAGTAATATGATTAATAATTTTATGTTTTTAATAAAAGTCGTGCAAAAAAAAATCTATCATAAAAATAATGATAAAAATAACATTTTAAATTATTTTGTCAATTTGCGATTATTTATGTTAGTGTCATTTCTTTTAGCAATATTGTATTAATTAATTGCAAGATATTTAACCGTAGTGTTGATCACTCTTGTGCTCGACCCCTCGATCAAATTATTTTATTTTTGTCACTATCGTGTTAGGTCCTAAGCGATTATTCGAACCCCGTTTAGGTGTCATGACTTTTTAAAGCGTAATAAGAATAGATAATAAATGAATCGGTATCAATTATACTTTAATTGTGTGAATAATTAATAAAATTTTATGTCGAATAAACTAAGCCTTTTTAGGCATCCATGCATACTTATTTCATAATTATGGAAGTGTGCCTTCAACCACCGACCTGCCTTTATGGTTCATATTCCTTCTGTTTGGCGTGGGGTGGAGGGTTTCCTTGTTTTCTGACAAGAGGGGTGCGTGGTAGAGTGTATGGCCTCCTGCCATATTCTTTTTTTATTTATTTTGGTGCCTTGTTTGGTATATGGTTGGTGAGAATTAATGAAACTAATTTTATTACCCAACCACCGTATGTCTTCCTCCCTGTAGGCCGCTTACCTTTCAAAATCGGATTTTATTATTGATCTTCCTTGTGTTTTTATTTTACCTACCATTGCATTAAAAACCCCTGCATCCTTCTTGGCGTGCTCAACCTTCCTTGTTGGTGGCCACACATGCCCCATTTATTAAATTTTTTATTTGCGAATCTGTTGTCGCTCGTGGTCCTGGCATTTGTTGTTTTCTACCCCGGCGCGTGAGTTGTGGGTGAAGGGATTTTTTTGCTTGGTGTGGTCGCTTAAACTCATTTTTTTATCAGAGCTCTTGTAGACTGGTTCCTCCTTGGCCGCAGTTATGGGTTTGATATGGTGGTTTTTGATGAAGCTACAAGCTAGTGAAGTAGGCGTGTTACCTCCACTTTCTTTGGGTGCTGCGAGGTGTGTTCTTGTCGGGGATCCACAGCAACGACCTGCAACAGGAATTAGCCGGTGACAGGCATGTTGCAGTATAGTAGAAGCCTTTTTGAGCACTTCCAACA